>DWEM01001343.1:0-14612 GCA_018245935.1 Agara belti belti | reverse complement strand
CTGTCCTCCATTAGCAATTAGTCATCTAGTTGTGCGTTTTGAACGAAGCGATCGATGCTGGTATATATTACGTTGAGCACGGAGCTCTTTAGTAACTTGGCGAAACCAGGATCTGATTAAATCAGACGAAGCCACAAATTTCATACCCGGACACCTGATCTCAAACTAGGGGAGCCGTTCCTATGGTAACCAGATAGCTAAATAAACTACATGTATAAATATGTAACATACTTATATAAATAATTTTACATTCTGACTCAGAACTACTATTCCTCCTCCTAACACAAATATTTGTCCCGGGTGAAAATCGAACCCACAATCTCCGCTTCATAGCTCAAGTCCGCTATCCACTGGACACATGGGAATATGATATATTACAGAACACGGCAATTGCATGACGATTTCATACTGTATTATAGAAATACATACACTTGAGTGAACGAATGTGTTGGAAGTAGAAAAGACGACATTTGTCGAGAACGCGGCCGGTAGAAGTGCTTCTGCCTGACATTATAGGAAATAAGCTTTATATTATGTTTGTATTTGCGTGTTGATATATTTAATCTTACTCGAGTTCTTTTCAAGCACACAATGGGCTTTAACAATGGTAAAAAACCCCTATAAGCAGAGCACCTGTAATCCTAACGCTTTGCATTGAATTGGCTCGCCAAGTCCAGACCTTTTTCTTATATCCCTGCTGGACATAGGCCTCCTTTCATGATGAGAAGGTTTAGGGCCACAGCCATCCACATTAGTCAACGTTAAGTATCTATCAAACCTTAAGTTCAGAATCAATCATGAGGTACATTTCAATCGGTAATGGTTGAAGGTAAAATTACTATATCTAAAAACATAACAGTAATACAAGCCTTAACGGACTCATATTATATTCCTCAACACCATTATTCTTCGTATCCCGACACCCGGAAGGAATAAAATCTCATGCGAAAAAAGCCTCCCATTCCATTCCATAGCTAGGTGGGGACATACGAGTATTGTAATGACATCTTTTCGCTCGCAAACTTGCTCTCATAGGTAGATACGCCCCAATAATTTAAACACAGTTTTTTGTTTAATGTATATGATATTTATGACGAAGTTTTATGATTTATGGTCTCCTTGTTTTTTCTTTTCGTTGATAGTTATAGGTATAGATTTGGCTACAGTCCACAGGATAGCGAGGTGCAGTGTTTTGCCCGCCAAAAACATATCTGGCAACAATTGCAAAACACAATTGTCGTGAAATTTCCAAAAAGTCGTATCGGAGAACAAGTACAAATATTTGTAGATTAATAATTTTAAATTAAAGTTTAGACGATCGGATTATAATTAGTTTTCCAACCATGTTTTCTTTTCTATCGATCTGCAATTTTTAATCTGTCCTCGCGGTGCGTCGTAAAAGGCACATTTCCATGGCGGAAAATTGTCCGGCTCTTATCGATAACATAAATGATTCCAACTAGAAAAAGTACCGATTCGTTTAGTAATAAATCGCGGGTTGGTTGTAGATTCGAGCGCGGCTAATCAAAACGTAGGTAGATCGCTGTTGTGAAACGGGCCTCCTTATCGAGCTTTCGGCTTTAATGTTTTATGGAATTGGTTACGGCTTTGTCGTAAACAATCTGTATGATTGCGAAACTGGGTAAAAGTCGTTACTGCCATCCGCCGCTTGTTTCTAAGAGCAATACGCAGTAACGATATGTAATACTGCCCTTAATCATTTTTCATGAATTTATGGCCACTGACATGAGAGCTGTTAATATAAGTAACATTTCAAATTTGCAACATATTGCCCAGGATGAATATGGGCTTCTTGGTAGACTGGTTAGCTGCCGTGACTTCTGGGTGTGGGTTCGAGTCTCGTTTAGGCTTAATATGTATTTCTGTTTTGTGCATGCGTATTAAATTTGTTCTGTCTGGTTTTTTATTATTACAAATTTTTATTTAGCTCCATTTCATGGTTGATGTTTAAGTCAAATTTTGGAGGTATGGAATTGAATTTTAAAACCAAACTTAGTTTCAACACTTTATTCTTCTGCTACTGGAAATGCTAGTGATGCAAATTGGGGGTTGACTTAACTCATCCAATCTTCGTCCGCAACTTCCGTCGGATTCATCCATTCATCTGCCGACTTTATCCGTCATATTCCGTGGTACTGACTCACTTCTGACTAATCTTTGACCTTTCGTGCTATTGGAGTTTGGTTGGTGATGCGCTGCAGACGCCCATGAGCAGGGACCACTTAGTACAAGCAAGACCTTCATACCTCTTCACTATAAACATAAGAAAAATGCAACGACTGCCGCCATTTTACATATTTATCTTTGCGGGTTTGTAATAAAACACTGATACCAATTTATTTAGATTTTTATTTTAATAGTCAATAAATTCTACTAATGTTCATTATTACGATCCATACTTAACATAGGTATACCTATTTATAAATAACACTTTCATAGGACCAACTCTGTACTTCGACGTAATATTACACTGTTTTTTATGAGATTACGATAGTTCTATAAATAAATTTCTCTTGCACTCACAACACTTAAGAAATTGAACAATTAAATTCCACACAAAATGCTAATTAGGAATTTTTCTGATTACCATTAATACAATTAAACACTTAATTTAGCAGAAATCCAATTTTCTACTTTGTTTAGTAACAGTATTTTTAAAAGCATATAGGTACCATAGACAATACGATAAAATAAAAATAATTCTATTCTCTATTATTTAACCAATGCAATGCAGTATGATTCTAAATGAGTATTAAATGATATTATGTTCAGAGTATTAGAAGGTAAAGGATGAACCGTTGTGAGTTGCTAGCAAAAAAAAAATTGCGTTTTCTAATGACGATCACTTTAGCTTAGTTTTACCCAGTGCACATGAACAGGACGACTTTCTGTTTAGCAAACCTTCCCACTTTTCAAACCGTATTTATAGTGGGCAAGAATAGCAGTAGGTGCTCACTTGTGAAATAATCCAGCTGCCTAATTTATGCAACACCTGTAGCTGTGATATTAAAAATATAACTTTCGTTAATAATTAATTTGGATCATTAAACTTATTGTAAGATAGACACAATTCTTAATAAAATGTCAATATGATAACTAGCAAAAATAGGTCCTTTTTTATTGAGCATATGGACTTGAATTTTATCGATCTAAGTAATGCCATGTTGAGTTGTTGAGCGTAGTCTAGATATTGTCTATATACTAGATGTCTAATCACTCTTTGCTTGTGTTTATAATTACTTCAGGCTGTAGCTTACACTAGTAATATTCTGTTAAAAATGTAATACAGGAATTATGTGGCATAGCGAGGCATATACTATCAAGTCATTAGGTTATCCGTAACATTGAATTGGTTACGTCGCAAGCGGAGTGATAACAGTGAGCGCGTCATCGTAAAAAACAGTAAGCGACTAACTTAGATTGTAAAATAGGAAGATACATCGTATCCTTGCGTTTGCATTTATTTACTATTTCAAATATCGAACATAATGAAACTCACCTCACAATTAGAAAATGGCGGGAACAATATCATATTTATAGGTTAGATAAGTGCTTTACGCACGTAACATGTAGTTCCACTGACTGTGTAATTGGGTGATAAATATATTTCCAAGCAATTTTTAAATAATGAAAATCGTATTTCATAGAAATGTTAACTGTAATACCATAGAAAATATGAAATATTTATCATCTATCACCTACTTAATGTTATCGTCTGATTATCTCTTTCATTTCACTTAATCCTGGAAGTCGGTAGCTTAAAATTTCTGCAATCGGAAAATACTATTTCCCATAAATATAATCAATATTTAAAGCCAGTTAAATAATTGCAGGCAATAACTACAAGAATAAAGTCATACTCTTTAATACCCTTGTTGACGAGAGTATTAGAAAAATATATTTCCCGCCAAAACATAAAGCCAAGACAATTTAATTTTTATCAACCATATCAGATACTACCTTTGACATAATACTAAATGGTTAATTCCAGTAAATTTATAATTATATCTGTAGTACTATACATATTTTCAGTGTTTTTATTTTCCATAACAGCATCTATGTAGTATTCAGATCAATGTTGCTATGTCTACTGTTATCAACCTACAATGATAAAATATAATATAATTCTTATCATATTTTCCTTCATGCATGGTTTAGTTCCTAAATTATCTAGAAATGAGGTATTAAAGAAACAAATACTTATTATAAAATATGTTTAACAGAAGACAGTAATCATTTATAATTTATTTAATGAAGTACTGACTAATATTTATATTTACTGTTACACAAAAGAAGTAACTTTGATAAAAAAATATTGTTTTTAAAGTCATGGCAACATGCCTCCTTCATATTGCCCCAATATTCTTTTCTATCGGGACAGTGGTGCCCAAATAATATCGTTTTTATATAATTCTTTGGCAGTCTAAAACGATTGATTATTTAAATGTGTATAAAGTATTTTCTCTATTGGGTACATGAAAATTGTTGAACGGTATATAATATATCTAAGGAGCTATTTACAATACTTTCAATTTCATTTCTGAAAAAAATATTAGCATTCTCTGTTACACAACGTTGACAGAATTGTGTGTATGTACACCCTCAAATATTGAGATACTTTCTTTACGCCCTACACGTGACGTGTGACATTGATATGAGCGGAAAAAGTGTAAGATTTTTACAATATAATGGCGATAGTGTACAAACAATGGCTCAGCCAATATACATTTCATTTCAGTACTTATTTAAAATAGTCCATAAATCAGCTCAACTAAAGATGTTTCAAATTTGAAATTTGGAAATATTAACGATTGTACACAAAAAACTATTTTATTACTTTCACATTAACATTCCCCGCTCATATCTATGCTTTGTTGAACAAAAATTTGGAACACGCATATTTTAATAATTTGCTGTTCTTTTTTTATATTATGATACGAAAATTATTGTGTACGTAATTCTATTCAATGGATCGGTAGTACACAAAAAATTAATGATAAAAAAATATTTGATTTTTTTCTCCATACCGACCGTATTTAATACACACATTACACGGATACATTACATTTTCATATAATTTTTCCATTTTTGATCCCGGTCTTACATACCTTACACTTTGTACCCAACCCTTTTGTAATGACTTATCATATAAACCCACAGTAACCATTTACCTATCGTAATTTTTTTCGGTACACTGTCACAGACTCTTTTTAAAACGAATATCTTTGGCGCAGCCGTGATTATTTTGTGGGGATTTTTAACCACTAACCTCCGAATCTGCCGAATAGAATAATTGTTTTCTTTTCCTAAACGCTATATGCTACCAGCAATACTAGTCTACGACTACCGCTATGGATGGACACTAGATTTGAAACATCTTACTCACGCAAATATACAATTTCCTTCTGTCATATACATACTGTGATACTTACAGGTTTTCATGCAAAAATCTTTAATAAAGAAAAATGTTTATTTTTACGTACATACATAATTACAGTAAGCACCGTTTAAAATAACCATTGCATTCGTAAGTGTAGTTTCCAGCGACAATATGTACACGTATCATTTCAAGTATAACATCATAAAACGTATTTACAAGGGACGGTGAAGTGCAAAATGTTTTGTCGCGCGCGACCGCTTCACCGCCCACGGTCTGCACCTAATAATATTTTCATCTAGTTAATCGAAAATACACTTTATTCTAAACGCATACATTTCATATTTGCATTCACTGTATAGACCGGCGACATTGCGTATTTTATTACTAGCGATAACATTTTATAAATTGTACCACGTGCTCGTATCTCCCGGTTGCCGCTCGACAGCTAGGGTGTGAGAATATCGGCCGTCGTGACGGTGACGGACAAGGTTGGGAGCAACGGGCACACCTTCGAGTGCTGCGCTCTTTAACGTGTGCGAAATCTTGGCCTACACTTCGACAACGTGGCAAACTTTAGCCTTAAACTCTAACGGATTTTGATTCGCTTTGCACTTTAAACATTACCCTTAGCCAGGTAATAGCTAATACGCTATTTCAACTCGCAGACGTCTCTATCTACTAGAACTGCAACTATCTCAGCTCGGTCACAAACCGTATAGATATCAGATTTGATTACTAATTTCAATTCACATAGAAATGACTCTGCTTTAATCCAGTGACGAGTGTCGCTTCCCTTGCTAACCACACTTTTTTAAAACTAGGTGTTTTACTGTCTGCCTTTCACGGCCTCTACGTATATACAGTGCGATAATAGAACTGCCGCTTAGCGGCAATTATGAGTGCAGCGGTAATTATTCCGCAGTTGAAACCTCTCGCTCGCAAACACATATTTATTTCTAATTATTGATATCCCCGACGCCTCCATTATGCTACGTTACATACAAACGTCCACGCCTATTTGCCGTAGTTCCTTCGGACGCAAATATATGTTGTAATTATTTACTACCACAATACATATTAAACTGATAATCGATGTATATTTATTTATAGTAAGCTTACACGCTAAATACATACATATATCTATCCTCTACTCCTCGGAGTTTGCAGAACATCTTAGACGAATTCATTGTACCTAATTGCATTGCACGCAGTGAAGCGTGGACTATTTTTATTCAAGTTTCATTCTCGATAGACGCGTTATGGGGATTAGTTAGAACAATATTATATCTCAACTAAGCTATACAATATTCTATTTAACTCGATCTAGGCTCGTATTAATGTCTACGTATAGACGGCGCATACTAACGTTATCTGAAACGTATGCAAATGTCTAATAAAATAATTCATTTATTTTAAACTTCTTATCTAGAAAAGATAACCCGACCTTACATGGGATTCTGACAAACAAATTTCCTTTAAAACTTGGGTCAATTTGTATATTTTGTCTTTAATTTAATTCGTTGCCAAATCTACAGTTGGCAGACTACACGAAACTTCAGAATATCTAAGCAATGTAAGTGATAACTATATACTGATATTATAAATGCGAAAGTGTGTTTGTTTGTCCTTCTGTCACGTGAAAACGGAGCAGCGGATCGAAGTGGTTTATGGTATGGAGATATTTAAAGGGCTAGAGAGTGACATGGGGTACTTTTTTATTCGAAAAATATCTATATCTAAGGGAAATCACGTTTAAATCAAATAAGCGCTAAAGATGGGGTGACGAATGCAATAACAGTGTAACGTGTGAACAAAATAAATTCGTTTCACAACGCGGGCAACGGCTAGTTTAAAATAAGGCATGATATATAATAAGTGAACTACATATCGGATTCTATTGTACGAGCACTAGTTCAATAAAAACAATTCAATCAATTCCTTAGTTTGAGACAAAAATACATCTACCATATAACATTTAATCATCAATTTCAGAATATCTTTGGCTTCAGGAATTATCCACGCACTATACAACGCGTGTACTTTTTACCTGACGATAAATGGTAGCAATAATAATAATAATTATTATTATTAGTTAGCACACTAAAGTGTTGCCGGACACTAGTGATCAATTCCGTGAGAAGCACAGTGGCGGGTTGCTTAGTGGCTTACATGTATACTTTATGAACGGTATCTGATACAATAAGAGTTACAAAAATACACGTCCTACTGTGTAGGATGCAAGCATTTCGAGAATTACTAACAATATGCATAACGCACTATCGGTGAGACGCTTAGTTTATTTCACATTTATATAAAATACAAGCATATCCACTAACCATAGCTGATTATTGTGTGACTTTGAAGGTTCTCTCAATGGAGTCATGACGTTCGGCGGTTGATGAGTCACGTCACCGTGGCAACTGACCGACCTTTGCGCACTCTCTATTAAACAATGGATGCGATCACAGATAGACAATTCGACGAGTCTATCGTCACGTATATGAAGTATGCGTGATTTTCCGATGAGGGGGGCACGCTACGCGCGTACTTTTAGTCCGTTTCACTCCACTGGCACCAGCCCACGCGTGGGCGCTACGAGTGGGGCGAGGGCTCCAATCACCGCGACGGGCACGAGCTGCCCGCCGACTTGCCGCTGAGGCACGAGAAGCCGCTGGTGCCCGACTGCAGGCTGGACATGGAGCCCCTGCGGGACAACGGCGCTCACTTCATATTGGCTCAGCGGTACATCTCTTTGATTGGCTCAAATGTGCTAATCACGTTAAATTTGATTATTCAATATTGGCTCAGTACTACTACATTTTCATTTCAGTTTTCCCTTATCTGCTTCGAAACAGCAATATTCGAATAGAAGCAGTCGGAGGGTGTGCGGTCGGTCGTGTTGTAGATCGATCACCACATAACGCTTACCACTTACAACATATTCTGGCTGCAGAATTAAGCAGAACCAAATGATCGTGTGCAATCAGTAGTAAAAACATTTATGACATTTCAATATGTGTGTAAAGTAATAATAAATCAAGGCGATAGTATCGTTAAGTCTGTAAAATGCAAATCAATTTTTGTCGACGTGTACGGTGTCGCCATACCGCTCGAGCGACAGTTGCCGCAATACTGCCGCGACCGGCTCGTTGATAAGCATGAAGTATCGTTTTGCATCGAGGTGTAATTTACGTACGTGTGTTTTAGATATGTATATAGTTTATCGGTTTGTGTGTTTGTGTGTGCGCGTGTACCGGTAGTGCGTGCTGGCGAGCGTCTCGTGGAAGTACACGAGCTGCGCGTCGGGCAGCTCGCAGCGCCACTGCAGCACGTAGCTGCCGCACTCCGCCATCACGTGCGAGCCCTGCGCACACACTTAACGTTAACAATCGGGAGCGCCGGCTCGACGCGCCCGTCGGTCATCCAGCCGAGAGCCGACCGCGCGCGAAGCGCTGTACTCTACTACTGAATGGCACGAAGGCGGCGCGGTGGGCGTGCGAGCTGCCCACCTGTATGCTCTCCCCGTCGTGGCACACCAGCGTGGGCTCCACGCGCTGCAGCGGCGCGCCGCGCTCCAGCAGCGAGCGCGCGCCCTCCGCCGCCGCGCCCGCCGCCGCCCCCGCGCCCGTCGACACCGCCCCTGCGCACGACGCAATAACGCTATGTAGTTATGTCGGCGGTACCGTCATAAATAAGCATTCACATTATTTTATACTAATATTACTTATTACTTACGGGCCGTTCAAGTATTCCGTCCCCCCCGTCCCCTAGGTGCTTGCGTAATACTTGAACGACCCCTTATTATACTAATATTGCAATGTAAACTTAACTAAATCACAATTTCAAACGTTTATATCGAGTCATAGCATAATTGAATACCATCGACGCGGTCGGCCGGCTGCAGGTCCAGGTCGCAGCGGTACACGGTGAAGGCGATGTCGTGGCGCAGCACGTCGAAGTCCCAGGTCAGCACGCTCTGAGGGTCGCGGTTCGGCACTATCACCTCGTGCACCTGAATGAGGCGGTTCTTTTATATTCAAGTCGAAACTTGAGCCTCGCTCGTCTCTATCTGGGAACCGGAACGCAGCTATGGTATCTCTCGTCCGTCGTAAGTGGCGACCGGAACGAGGTACCCGGGGTCGTCAGACTGTCCATTCACAGATACATACCGCATCAATACTGGTAGCGATCGGATATTGATAAAAGTGTTTTATTTGTTAATTTTCATAATTGGCCAATAAACAAATTGTAAACAACCATATTTTTTTATTATATTCGAGTTCCCTGTGCACAGAATTGTTAAATAAGCGAATATAAAAACAATATTTAATACTTCTGCCTCCAGTGTACTGGAGCAGCGTGTTGGAATGCCCTCTAGATATCTCGCAATCGTAGGAGAAATGTTGCCCGGCAGTGGGATATAGCGGGCATGGAAATCTTGCAGCCAGTTTTTCGACTCTTCTATTGGTCCACTGCTGGACCGGGTCTCCTCTTATAGTCCTCCGCTGCGGAACTGGTGGACGATAATTCAGTGTGCTATAAGCCCGTTTACCTGTCCCTTGGCGAGGCTGACGGAGCGGTACACGCTGTCCTCCCGCAGCGGGTCGCCGTCCCGCTCGCAGAACGCGCCGCTCACGTACAGGCTCTTGGGCACCAGCCCGCCCTCGTGCACGAAGCTCTGTCCGCACCGACACGAACCACGTTAACGACAATATCACCGGCCGTTGAGTGAAACGGAACGACTGAACGCTGGCAGCCTCGACACCGTGTAAATCGCAAACGATCAGTAAAGTTAGGCGTCACACGGCACGGTCAGCGCCCGTATGAGTGACCGTTGAGGGGAAATTTGGATTGTTATCATTAAGCACGAACTATCATTGTAACTAAATTGCTTTAGTTTAAAAAATTATTCTCATTAAGATTATTATAGATTTTTACAAAAAAAGTGAAATAATGTGAGTTGATTTATCAATATAGCATTGTCTGCGATTGCTTCACTACAATGTTAGACCATTTTGTGTGCGGGCCAGGTGTGTGTGTGTGTATAGCTTTGTGCGATCTTACGTCACTTAAGGTTCTATAGCGGGCTTTGACCTAGTAATGTTCTATCTCTTTCTATTACACTCGATCATAGTATCGCCAAAACCAAGTATCGCCAAGACGATTTAAAACTTAACAAGTTAGGCATTACTAATCGTATTAGAATATAAATGTAACATAATTATCAGTTACGACGAAACAAGACAGAATACAATAGCTAAAAAAAATTGTATTGAGCGTTTACTAATAAAATCGGAAATTTGCATATTGTATTGTTATGTGACATTGAAAACGATTAAAGTTTAGAACGATTACAACACAATGTGAATGTTATTGCAGTAGTGTTAACAAATTGTCACAAATTTACAAGTACTATATGAAACAAAATTTGGTGCTAAAAAAAAAATAGGAAAACGCAGGGTACAATTATGAAAAAATAGCCATAATCATATCAATAATAAAGTAGAAGTTTGAATGAAACAAATATTTCTTGTTCTCAAACATAATAAATAAATGTATATAAGAAAAGATAAAAGAACGTTAGATATTGTTATGAAAATGCTCTAAGTATAAAAGTGAATGTCGTTTATAATTGACGGTAACTGACGGTTAGAAAAAGACAGATATAATCGGCCTAAATATATATGCATATGTATATATATATTTTATTATCTTTGCCATGAATTTCATAAATCATTATCCATTTACATTACTGGGCTACTAAATAATTTCATACAAAATTCAATCTTGAGATTAATGTGTCTTTTTCCAGACTTATTATAGTCTTTTTCCAGCGTGACATTTCAATGGACAATTTATAAATAAATCACATGAAACAAATGACACTACCGACGATAGACAAACAAGTCGACACAATAGCACGAGATAGGTTTCAGCAACACAATTTGTCCACAATACCAAGTACACGTGCACCGGATAGCTTAACAGTTGTACATATACATATCTACGTGTCATACTTCATCGTAATAGTCGCGGGGCACGTTCAACGACGCGTCTACTATGTCCGACTGCCGCAGTTACGAGAAAAATGCACACTCTGTATAATATGGAGTAGCAAAAACGAACACAAACAATTTAAAATTAGTTATTTATAGACAATGCACTAATATCTACTGTACATTCATCGATAAATGTTAAAGATAAGATTTATACAAGACAAAAGATCTTACATTGAAATAAAGTTACAAACATTGTATCTGGCCTTAAAACAAAACAATAGCGTAACAAAAATAAACCTCACTCGCTATATATTCATAATGCTAACATTGACCCCTGCTAATTTATGCTTCATTTGTTACAACGTACTTGTAACTTATGTATCAATTTTGCAATTGCAGAGTGAATTTTCGTTCCAATTTTTCTAAGTCATAATTCTGAATAAATAAGAAAAGTAGAGGTCCCAATAACATACCTTGCAAGGTCCTCCGAGGAAGTCGGGAATCAGATCTTTAGGAATGTAGTCAAGGAGACCGCCTGACTGCAGGTAGTCCTTGCCGCCGTAAAACAGGAATTTGCTTCGTGTATTTTCATCTGAAATTACCAAACGTAATATGTTTTAGTCAGAAGCTTCATCAAAAATTTAAATTGTTTGTATGTAAAAAATGTATTTTAATGTAACTCGAGTCACGGTCCAAAAAGAAAAAGTAGATAACGATTAATCCTTTAACATTTATATTTTAAAATAAAATAACAAGCAATAAATAAGTAAGGAAGCTCAAATCGTTTTTCGTCCACAATGAACTTCGCGTTGAAGCCGTTGGAACAATATAACAGTTTGTTGGAATTAGTAATCATATTTGCATACTCAAGTTATTTTCTGTGATAGCTCACGTAAGACTTTATTTAAAGCGTATTTTAAATGATTTAGTTTTTTAGAACGTTTCAATTTACTTTGAGATGTAACAGATTCTTTACGACTGTCAAATGTGGTATAAAATAGAAGAGAAACTGACCGATGAAAGTGCTGACAATGGTCCAGAGGATGGGGAAGACCCTCGGCGCGCGGACGATCAGCACGCGGCCCATGGTCTCCGGGTAGTTGGCCTCCACGATCTGGATGATGCGCAGCAGCGCGCGCACGCCGGGCCGCCACAGGTGGCGCATGTTGAGCCCGTCCAGGTCCACCAGCAGGCACCACGCCTGCACGGCGCGCTCGCCCGCGCGACTCGCCTCCTCCAGCAGCTTCAGACCCTCTTCGCACACGTGAAGCGTCTGCGGACACCGATATTATTGAACATCATGTAGATTTCGTTTATGTATTCGAAAATATTTCTGCAAAAAACGCTGGAAAGATACACTTAATAGCAGTCATTTCAATGTAACTATCGAGTGTGTAATGTAAAGCTGTTAATTTAATTACAATTCAAATCGTTTTATACATTCCGAGGTTTTAGGTCCCCTAGACTGGTATCACTGGAGAACAACCCAATGGAACCAATTTCTAGTACTTTTCAACTAAAAAGACAAATATGAACACATATATTTCAACGTACCGTTATTTAATAGGTAACGTAGACGTACACTGTTTAAATTACATCATATTAAAATACATACCAACTTCAAGAGGCCGTCTTCGCCAATGGATTTGAGCAGACCTTTCACGTCCATCTGCCCGAGCCGCAGGATGTAGAGCGGGCGGCCGTCTGCGAGCGACAAGGGCGTTTGAAATCGTTAATGGATTTCACCATTCCATTATTCCGTTTCATAATGACGCGTCAATCTAATTCTAAGGTTAATTTACGATCTTATCGCGGACAAAATATAGAGTTGGCGAACGGAAGCGGTGGCTTTGAAAAGCTGCTCTTCCGTTTTTGGACACGTAGCAGACCTTTGTCGCGATGGTGCCAGCCGCCCGGGAAGTACTGCTTCACCACGTCGGGGGTCTCGTACTCGGAGAGGATGCGGTCCACCTGGTGCTTCTTGCGCCACAGCAGCGACTGCGAGAGCATCTCCCGCGCTTTCTCCACGTTGAAATCGCGCGCGCGGAGGAACCGCAGCAACGTCGTGTCGCTCGGCACCTGGACCGTGCAACGCTTCATGTTTTTGTTCAATAAATAAGTAAATCAATTTAATAATGCTTCTATTTCATTGGACGAACGAAATCTATACTCAGTTAAATAGATTTTATATATTTATAACTTTTACACATCAATTTCCTTGTACTGTTTGAAATAAATTACTATGACCTTTATGATCATTCTACTAATTAAATATTTGGCCTCGACCGGATCTGATGGAAGTCAATGGGGATTTTGGGAAGAATGTCATCTGCATTATATTCGTATAATTCGATGATCGTATAAGATTGAGAGACTAATTTCGTACATATGTTTAAAAAATACAAATAGTTACTAAATATTTTTGTTACTAAGTATTATATTTTATTGTGTTAAAACGGACTGTTGCTAGATGTGGAACAATGTGAACAAATTTATCATAACAATATAATGAATCTGTATTAAATAAAGCGGGTTTAAATTAAATTTCGCGTCAACTTTCGGCTCGAGGTAAATGTTTTGAATTTAGCCTGTATCCGAAATGACCTCGGCGAATGTTTCGACGTGAATTATTTCAGCAGGCGGCGTCCCCTTGATACTTTAATCTCTCCAAACAATTATGTTTTAGCGCGACAAAGATAAAACTCATGATTTTTGACATAGGTTTTCCCCATATCGCTGTTTCCGTAATGTTGTCAGGATGGCAGCCGTAGTGAGGTTATGATAACGAACCGAGAGTATGTTTAAACGACTTCGATGACATTAAATGTTAAATTTTATTAATACATAAAAGTCTGGCGTGCGGTGTGTTCATAATTATTCTCCTTCTAAACGGCTCGACCTATTTTGATGATTGCTTAGTGCATGTATACTCTCGCCATGACAGTGATAGCAAAACGCAAGCGAAAACTAGTTTCTTATAAAACAAAATTTCTATGAGAAAGAAACTCATAAATGAATCATCACATTTTCTTACTATTATAACTGTTATCATAACCTATTGCCAGGTCTCTATCGGGGTAGGCAGAGGGCACCGAGTGCCAAATATTCCTCACTCTCTTCATACGTACAATATAATATAAAAACGTAACATCACGCCTGTATTCCCCGAAGGGGTAGGCAGAGGAGTGTAGTACACCCCCACATTTCACCAG
>DWEM01001342.1:0-14616 GCA_018245935.1 Agara belti belti | reverse complement strand
TCTGTTTCTGGTCGTGATAAAAATAACTATATAAGTATTGTATTGTATGTATGTTTATCAGCCGTCCGGTTACCCTAACGCGGCCATTCAATTGCCTAATTTGGAACCGGATTTGGAGCCGTGTGTGGAATTGTTCCCGGTTATTTACGAGGATGTAACCGCCTGCTCCTGTTAGTAGCCGTTATTGTTGTTGTTAGTATTCGGGTCGAGTTTTTATTGAATGCGTTTTAGAACATGCATTATACATATACAGATGCATTATCCATGTAAACATTCTATTAATGAAAACCGCATTAAAATCCGTTGCATACTTTGTAAGATCTAGAATAGGTACACGTAGCGGGAAGCAAAGAAAAAGCTCATTTATCCGGGTGCTATTTTAGAACATACGTTTATCTTGTATGTGTGATGACGTCATAGGCGTAGTGGTGCGACGCCGGACTGGAGCCGACGCAATCGGGCAGTTGATTAGACGCCTCCTTGGGTTCTTGTGTCGTGTTGTGATATTATGTATGTACGCAATTGTACAATGTCGAGCGTGACCGGGCCTCGTGGTCGAGCGGTTAAGAGATCCCGACTGCAAAACCGGAGGTCGTGGGTTCTATTCCCACCCGGGACAGACATTGTGCGTGTGCAGCACATTTTTGTTTGTTCATAATTTCATAATAAAGGAATAAGACTGAGAAAGTAGTGATTCTTTCAATACGATATATCTTCCAACACCCCTCGTATTTCCAATGCTGATTTGTCTTTTTGTACAGTTATGTATAAAAGTCGATCGCCGGCCGTTCGTAGTCGCCGCGGCCCAGCGGAAGTGCTCTCGACCTGCTAATTATTCATACGACACGCCCGCTACGCGGCCAGTCCGTCTGTCGCACCGATATCGGCGGCTATCTGCCTTTAACTGTTCGCTACTTTTCTTCTACGTCACGATGACGTCAGCGCCGACCCGAAAGAACTCCACTGAAGCGATTGTTCCATCGCGTTCTAGAAATTTCGAAGACCGTTATCATTATCACACGAGAGTACAGAGTTCAGCGTGAGATTCGTAGTGGACGCTGTCCTTTTCGTTCCTACTGCACCACGCCGCTTCGGTGCGGATGGATTGGTGGAGATAACGGCTAGTTGACAAACCCTATGATGAGAATCTCGGTGATAAATATAAATGATCATTAAAAAAATGCACACAAACAGTCGAATAACTAAATCTATCGTCATCTATCTTACGACAATCTCCTCCTACGATAAGATCGCAGATTGCCGTGCTGGCCAAATTAATTGACCGACTTCAGCCGCCTCCTCAAGAGATCTCCGCACCGTGTTATCTATCTATCTCTCAGGTTGGTTTGATCGCGTTTTTTCCTTCACCGATATGACTAGTGATACGTAATATCGAAAATCACGCAATATCGTAAAGTAGGAGCTGCGTGCCGGGCATTCGAATCCCAAACGCCCGGGATTTCGTCTCATGTAATTTTTATCCTGTACGTAGACTGTGTATGTAGTTGAAATAATCGATGATGATTGATTAAAGTTTCTAAGAGCGTTGAAAATTGAAACGAAATTTATTTATTGTTAATTAATCGATTGAATCAATTTTAATCTAATTATGTGTACAGTTGTGTACGTTACTTTTTTGTAAGCTATTCGTCAGACGTTTATCGTGTACCAGCTCGTAAAGGCGAAAGAGTGATGACCCGCGCGGATAAGATTACGCACGGTCGATACCGGGCCGCCGTTCGATAGTCCTTTCCCGCAGTCGTGTTTACGATTTCCTTTTGGTATTTCACTTTTCAAATTATAATAATAATAATAACCTAATGCCGAGATTACACAAAGATGACAAGTTACATTTAAAACAGACTCGTCGTTGGATCTTTAATAGCGCCGTTTTTTTTAGTTACTCATCAGCCAACAGTCGAACACTGGTGTCCCTCGATGCCCGTGACTCGGCCCGCTATTATAGTGTGATTAATATAAGATTATAGTCTTGAATACTACTTCGATTCAACTCGTTGATGACTTTCAGGTGGACGGCAAAACTATAAAAGCTCAGATATGGGACACGGCGGGGCAGGAGCGGTACCGCGCGATCACGTCGGCGTACTACCGCGGCGCGGTGGGCGCGCTGCTGGTGTACGACATCGCCAAGCACCTCTCGTACGAGAACGTGGAGCGGTGGCTGCGCGAGCTGCGCGACCACGCCGACCAGAACATCCTCATCATGCTCGTGGGCAACAAGAGCGATCTCAGGCACCTCAGGTACTGACGTTGCACTCGTCTCGGCGACAACGCAAACGATTTTAAATATTCCTTTACTTTCAGATTGGTCGTTCCTGATTGTCATAGGCTATTTTTAGAAATGTGCCATGTCTTTGGCCTTTTTTTTTTTCACTAAATTCCCCCCGATGGTCATCTAGCGCATGTTAGGAGAGGCACTGGGATCTCCTAGGAACGCGACCAGTATGTCTTTGGCCTACAGGATTTACCGAGTCGGCTGGAAAAAGCCCGACTAATCGCCGACTACGATACGTACCGATTAGTCTGCTCACTTAACTAACGCTGGCCCGTCTCTAGCTATTTTGCTATTCTGCTATGAAAATCCGTAACGATAACAAATGTCTGCGCGCGCAATACATTTCGATGGTGAGCAGAGTGGGCTGGGAAATTTTTTGATGTACTATAAATAGCATTCCACGCGGGTGTAACTGCATGATACCTCTAGACCAGTGTTTCCCAAACATTGTTCTGCGGTAATTTTCACACTGCCTCTACGTGACTCGCTTAATACTTTTAAACCCAAGCCGGTTCCATTAGGTAAAATAATACACATTTATTAATAGTAAAAAGGTTTTATTAGTACTTACTACATACTTGGTATCGACTATAGTAGCATTATTTTTAAAACAAGGCGGCAATGTTCCAAGCCGGTGTTTTATTTCGACGGCCCGGTACCGGGTCGCGACCCGCCAAATGGGAAGCGCTGCTCTAGACCGATCGTTCGTTTCCATATTCCAGATCTATCCCGACAGAAGAGGCGAAGGCGTTCGCGGAAAGGAACGGTCTGAGCTTCATTGAGACGTCCGCCCTCGACTCGACCAACGTAGAACCGGCATTCCAGAATATTCTTACCGGTCAGTTATCGTATTCTCGATTGAATCTATTAATAGTACTACTTGAAACACTCGGCTATCTGATTACAAATTGCAGTACTAAACGAGCGTTTAATACTGTAACTGTACTGTAGTAGTAACTGGACAACATACTATGTAATACTTAGAGTACAAATAAAAATAGAACACACAAACATACTTTCAACGCTAGTGTGGTCTGAGCGGGAATCGAATCCACAGCTTTCCACTCGGCGGTCACTAATCACTAGGCCGGATACTATTTTAACATAATATATAATATGATAACAGTAATAATAGGATCGTTATCTTTCACCTTGATATAGTTTCATTGAGACTTGACTCGATCCAGTATTATACTTGTGTACTCGCACATTTCTCAATTGCAATGACTAATGATGTACATTATCTACTACCCGTCTGTGAAATTATTTACATGTAGGAATGTCAATGACCTCGTCTCCAAGATCCGAAGTGAACCATAGTTTCATAATGAATGAAATGAAATCAGATATATTATTTAACATATGCGAGTCAATTTCAAATTGTTTTTTTCATTATAAGTTGTATGGATACAATTTAATGACGGATGCATATTGTTATTGATATCTTTCTGAGGCTTTGAATGACACTGAAACTGTGGTAGACCAGTAGAAAAGAGTTGACTAAAAATACTGTCAGCACTTATTATAGTATGAAAAGTATGTATCAGTATATAGAAATTGTTATTCAAATGCAATTGGTCCTATTTATTGAACTTGCTGGTTTAAAATCTATGACATTTTAGAAGAAGGTAGACGCCCCAAGGTGGAGGATAAAAATTTCAAAAATAGAACAAAATCCGCATTGCATTTGTAAAGATGCTTTTATGTCAACGTTTCGCTTTTGAATAAGTGTAAGCACATTGGCAAAGTGCTAGTCGTTGATTGTGTGTGTGTGTGTGTCGCAGAGATCTACAGGATCGTCTCGCAGAAGCAGATGCGCGACCCGCCCGAGGGCGACGTGATTCGGCCCGACGTCGAGCCGGCCGACGTGCGGCCCTCGCAGGCCGACTCCGTGCGCAAGCAGTGCTGCCAGTAATGCAGGTATACCCCGCCTCTCTCTCTCTCTCTCTCTCTCCCTCTGTTATCATTATGATGTGATAGGTGGTTAACATTTGGCAGAGATCTCATCTAATCCGTAGGCTGATTATAAAGATATATTAAACATTCACACATAAGAAGCATTGTAAATGACTCATCTTCTGTATTCAACTGTAATCTCAATTGATACGGTATTTCATAAAAATGGTAGTGACTTGAATGTTTTATCTCTCATTCCAGAAAGTCCAGTTGATGTTGGAGCCGACGAGAGAAACAATGGAAATATTATATGCAAGATAACAAATCATTCCCAGATATTGGTCTGTTCTGTACCAACACAATGTTGCCAGCTCGATAATAATATGCCATCAACACGAAAACCTGCCATTAATGTTACGCAATTTGTCGCTACGAAGGCGACTTGTTACTGTTGAGCGTTCGATATAATGCATAAGAGACGATGCCGGGGAAGTTTCTGGAAGGAAATAACCAATGAGGAATTACATTATTGTTGCAGTGGTTTTGCAATAAAATGAGCGAACGATTACGATACGCCTCTGATGCGGACCGTTCACATTTGACTGGCAACACCGAGGATCAGCGCGGCTCATGAATCATGAATCGGAGTGGCTCATGTAGATAGCTTTGTGTAATTATTGATATTTAGTGTGGGAACGAACGAAGTTGAATTTATAATAATAATAATAATATAAATACAATAACAAATTATCATCATTATTATTATAATGCGAAAATGGCAATTCGTTAACCCGTCCCGGCGGCGAGACGAAGTTTCGGAACGCACCTGGATACATAATATTTGGCGCTTTCTTTCAACAAACATTCTGAACGCACGCCCTGTGTAATTTATTTCCCGATGGTTTTTTTTTGTTCAATTATTATACTCTTAAGAGAAAGAAATATTTTGTTTCGTCTTAGTAGGTAATGCATATTATGATATCTATTTATTTAGCTAATTGAAAGTGAATAATAATTAATGGCTATTTAAATGTCTAACATCACTTGTTATATATATACATTTGTTCGATATTCCTGTCATTGAAAGAAAATACAACTGTACGTGAGAATTGAGCAATAAATTGGTCTTCATTATCTGTATTGTGGATTATAAAAAAAAATACTATATATAATATATATATGTATACTATAAAGCACACGTAGCTTTCGCGAGTATGGTTAAAAGAAATATTAAATATTATATTATGTCTTAATTGTTTTTTGCATAACACTAGTATAGTCGTTTTAATAAGAGATAGCTTTTTTAAATGGTCGTGTTTTTTTTTCTCTTAACGGATATAACGCGCCTTGGACATGGTGGAACATGTATATTTATTAGAGCTGTTGTTGTTTTATTTGCCCCGCGCCGAAGACAGAGTGGCTTCCCGCTGTCTTTACGCTTAGGTCTTTCGGACTGCGCAACGGATTTTATGCGGTTATCGTCAATAGATTCGCAATTCAAGAAGAAGATCTACATGTGATGCGAAGTGACTATGTCTGGTCCGTCTGTCTGTCACGCTCTCGCGGCCGAACCGCTCGGCCGATTGTAATGAAATTTGGCATGGGGATAGTTTGAAGCCTGCGAGTGACGGCTGGTTTGTTGCGTTGTGTACGCTTTTCATCTACTGGCCGACGATGCAATTATTCACTGATGATAATCTACCATCCGTTGTTATCGATATAAGAACATTATACGGTAGGGTCGTTACACACATTTTTCACTTCGAGAGAATACGTTTAACTGTGGTCTGAGCGGATTGCAAGTGTGTCGACGTATTCGAGATAGATGGCGCTCATGTCGTGACGGTTTTATTCAAATTGGCGATGTGTTTCGAACGGTTTTTGTATTATCTAACGTTGTTTATGCGATTTTGCGAATCTTAAGTCACAGGCGACACGTTAAATGAGATCGTAACCGATTCGAATATAGGGGACTTACCGCGCATAAGTACCGGTCTCGCGTCATTTAAATACTCGATTTCCATGAAAGATGTTCTCGCCTTGTTTGAAATGGGTTACATTGTGGCAGTAAGATTGTTTAATAAAATTGTAATGCCACCGACTGGGGTAGCAAGCGGTGCTGTGGGACTGGCCGTAGAGAGCTCGTTGTCTATGGTCATTGTTATACTAATATCGTAAAGCGACTAGCTCGTTCCCGGCACCCCACTGAATGGCCAAAACAGGATATGGTCTTTAATATCTTTTAAAAATTTAATAGCACGTTTCAGATGTGACACTATGAGCTATGTTCGATAAATCAAAATAAATAATACATCAAGATGTTTACGATCGACTCCACTTGTCGACGTATTCCCGTCTTTTAATCCTAATATAACGTAAATGTAATAAAGTTAATCTTCTGCTGGGTGTATAATAAAGATCTATTCGGAACAGAGAACGATTCCCCGACAGGTACCTCGATTATGTACATATCTGTTCCGAGATTAACAGACTGTCAGGAGTTGTCATCTTTTTTAATATGACGTAAGACGTAGTCGGCGAGGTAGCAGTGAAACGAAAATTACTATTCAAATCGAGAATTGGTCTGAGAGGAAGACGAAGATTCGAAATTTTCTTTTTTGAATTCCGGCAAACGCTCGTTTAATCGGAAATGTTGATCAATTATGCTAATAAGATGTTCAAAATGAGTTATCGTTCTAATGTTGAATAGCAGATGTCACGACCATTTAGAACGTAGGTCTGATTTGAATATTCTAAAACTACCCAATTGCTACACTACTTCATTAAACTATTGTTAAATTAAAATTTTTTGTTCACGTTAATGGTACACAATTTACGCTTGGATACTAGCTGATCAATGAAATGTTATTCTATCCCTTTGGCACCTCGACCGGCTGTCACAGCCAGGGTCCCAGAGGGCACCGCCGGCACATCGAAGCAATGGCACGCATCGGTACTAAGGCTTATGGCTTGAGACATGGTATCACGAGGCAAGAGGCGTTGTTGTATCTAAAATATTACGTTATTGTATTATGGTCTTACATATGCATGGTTATTTTTTTAGTGCCTATCTGTAATTACTTTATTAAACACAAAGATAAATAAAATATAAAGTAAATGCTGTATTTTTTTGTATTTCGTGATTCGTCTCTTACCCGGCTCGAAGGACCATTTTTTGGTACAATAAAGATTTATATTAACTGCATGCTAAATAAAACTGGTAACAAATCAAAATTTGAAATGAGGAATAACTAAATAACAATAATAACAAGTAATAAAGAATGGAACATAAATATATTGTTTTTGTGCAACACATTACAAAGAGCTGGGTACAGGATAGCAATTAAAAGGACAGATAGTAACTATATATTTATTTAGAGTAAAACAAAATCAATCAATAAAGATAGAAACAACCCAAAAATATATTTAAAAATTCATCATGGAACCAGACACACGATAGAAAAAATTACTTTCTGCTATCGATGAATGCCTTAAATGTTGCAACAGCCTCTTCGTTCGCCTTTTGGTAGTTCGGAGCAGTTTTCTTCACTAATTCATACCACCTGTGAATTAAAAAGCATTTGTGATATAAACGTTTGGAAACTGAGGACTAAAGCGCAAACAGCTGTACAACTCACCTAACAATATTAGGATACTCCTGCAAGTTAATTCCAGCTATATCAATGGTGGAGACCGTAGCGACCAAGGCCAAGTCGGCGATTGTTAGATTATCGCCAACGGCGTACTTTTGACCTTCTAGAAATGCGTTCAGGAAACCTAATGCGTCTTTGAGCTTGTGTAAATCACTTTCTTCGCTCTTGCCGCCCATAAATTGAGGATACTGAAAAAACCAATGGTGTTACAGCAGCTGAATTAGGTATGGCGCTGAAGCTTCAAAAACCTTGAAAACTACTTACGAAATAAGTCCCAAACTTAGAGTACAGTGTTCCCAAGTCGAAATCCAGTCTCTGGTCTACCGAAGCTCTGGTTTTCGGGTCTTTGGGATAGAGGGAGTTGTCGGGGCCACCGTATTTATTGACCAAATACCTACAGATGGCTCTGGACTCCCATAGCGAGAACCCATCGTCCACAATGGTAGGGATTGTGTGTTGAGGGTTCAGCTGCGGATTACAAGGGTAGTATTATGATATCTAGAAGTTTAACATTTCATAATAGAGATAATACATCATTGAACAAAACGAGCGAACAAGTTGCGATAAGGACTGAACAACATAATTGATTCGTTAATTATTATTAGATATCGGAAAGTAGAAGCATACCTTTACAAAATCAGGTTTAAGTTGTTCGCCAGTCATCAGGTCTAAGTTAATTTGTTTTATTTTGTCATCAATGCCCAGTGCTGATGCAACTAAACTGACAGACCGGCAGGGCGCCGAGGCCGGAGTTCCGTACAGATCTATCGACATCTTGATTTCTTTCTGAAAATGTATATATAAGTAAGAATGTTGTAGAGTAGGAAATTCGTCAATGTGATATCACCCATTCAAATTAGGTATAACAAAAAATAATAACAAGGCAATACTGGCAAATCTCTAAAAAATACCGTTGGAAAAGCGAAATACAACACAGGTCGAAGCAGAAAGTGCTGTAGATCAATTTAACTTCAAACATGGCTTCACAATATTTGAATTTAGTGGCAATATATATACAGTAATTTTATTAAAATAATATCTAAAAACTGAAAATTAATCTGTTGGTTACGTAATGGTAACATTGTTTTGCTATGTTTCTATAACTGCTCGGTCATTGTAATGATTCAAATATCGACAATTGGTCACTTCCGCCGTGACAGCGATACACTTGTATTTAATGGGATGAGTACGAACAATATTGGAACTAATATCCAACGCCAAGCCCAACCATCCAATATAAACTTTATGTCAACCGGCTAATCTTATCAGATTCCCACATACCTTTAGCCGCTTAGTAAACCGTTCAATTAAAAAAAAGTGCAGTCACGCTGACTCGTATTATCATTCATATCAACTATTCCTTAACTCAGCCCTCGGACTGGATAAACATGTTTGCTCATTTTTAAACCACTAATATGACGAACATTATCTTCAAACCACCCAATTGGTTTCAAGGTTTGTTTGTATGTTGTTAGCTACATACGGTTATGATTATGACATGTACCTTCCTAATAAAAAGAAATTAATTCTGCGTGTGCGCAAGTCTACATATGACCGACATCGTGAGAGAAAATTCGAGATCTATCAATTACATATTCACTAGTTAAAGCCCCTTAGAATACCAGTCAAAAAAAAGTGTTGCATAACGATTATAAATTTAGTAGTTCAAATAAATTCCTAACTATGTTTGGTAGCCGCGGCTGTGTCATTGCTGAAGAGGCTTTATAATTGTTTTTTATATGTATGTTAAAAATTTTCTGGACCTAGCCTGATTGTATAATAATAGAAATTAAAAGTATCTAAGATATTAATTAGATGAATATATGCTAATTTTAGTTTTCAAAATTAAAACAAAAACGCTAGTTTAGTATAAGAAAAATATTATTAATTAATTTAGAATATACGGGGTTTAATTCCGACCGAGAAGGAAAACTGATTAACAAAAACTCTCGGCACTTAAAAAAAAACATTTAAACTCACCGGAATAGTTTACACGCAGCCTATATTGGAAGTACACCTTAAACACTGACAATTGCTGACAAGCAACTGTGTATTGCACAATATATACGAATATTATGTTTGTACTGATTTATCTGACTGATTGTTGTTGGACGCTGATAGTGAGACCCCAGGTAGCGTAATATCGATTATTCGCCACTCCGTAGCGCAGTTATTCGCTATAATCATTCGAGTTCAAACTAAAACAGTCTGTAATTTAAAAAAAAAACAAGGAAACTTCAGCTATCTTAAATCTGTAAATTTTTCGCATGCTCTACTAAATTACCACAACTGTTCTGCACAAAAATATTATCTGAATTACATCCGTGTAACTGTGTAGTCCAGCTCCACCCCATAAAGAAATAAGTCAGCGGGTTTTCCAGTAAAAATAATTCAATTAGTTATGGCGTCAAATTTTGAAGTTCCATTCACCACAGCCAAGACCATTGGTATCTTGCATATTGATATATCGAATGAAGTGCATGCCTATCTGTGTAGTAAATTAGTATTTATTGAAGAGTAACAAATATATACACAACCTCACATACAAATATTTATATCAGTATGACTGTCGCATATATAGTGTCAACATTATTTTATATTTGACGAAAAATAAAATAAAGTCGAATAAAATCGAATATGGAATGCGGCATCTCTAGTAGGTACTGATACCATGCTTTATTGTGTTAGGTATCAGAATGATCTCAGTCAAATTTTATCTGCTATACTGTAAACCTTTTTATAGTCGCAGGCAATAGCTAGTGTCTTCATACAGTAATGATAAAGAAGTATAAAAAAAAGCAGTTTCAAAAACTAAAAAAACACACTATTGTTGCAATTCAAATAAAAAGTATTGTTGCAATTCGGCCCTGAGGCAAACAGGATCTATAATTATTTAATTAAAGAAAGAAAGAACTAAAATGTAAATATAATAAAATGCTGTCATTTCTTGAATTCCGTGACGTATCTTGTCTGACTCGAAGGACCATTTTTTTTGTACGATATGAAGGAACCATAAGTAATTGTTATCATTAATCTGACCATACGTTAAACAAACCACTAATTAACCACAATTTTGAGGAATAACTGATTCCGTTTAGTTAAAAAATCTGGCTTAGATAGTATTTTTTGTGCCGCGCATAATAACAATAGGATAACAATTGAAAGGACAGTTTGTGGCTACATATCTATGTATTAATAAAATCACAATACAAAAAGATAAACGCCAAATAACGCATAAATAAAGGTATTTGAATATTCAAAATGAAAGTAAAAACAGTCAATAACAGGAATTATTTTTTGCTATCCAGGAAAGCCTTAAATGCAACAACACCATCTTCGTTCGCCTTTTGGTAGTCTGGAGCTGTAGTCTTCATTAATTCATACCACCTGTTAAATAAAAAGAAATCGTGAAATTTTAATAAACATGTCTAACAGACCCTACCAACAAAATATTTTCTCACTTTTTATTAGCTCATGTGTAACACAAACGAAGACAACTCCGTATAGCCCACCTGACAATATTAGGATATTCTTGCACGTTAACTCCCACAATATCAATGGTCGAGACAGTAGTGACCAAGCACAGGTCAGCGATTGTCGGGTTATCTCCAGCGGCGTACTTCTGCCCCTCCAGGAAGGTGTTCAGGAAACCTAAAGCATCTTGGAGCTTCTCTAAAGTACCTTCCACTGTTTTGCCTTCGAAAAATTTAGGATACTGAAACAATAAATCGTGATTCAGCAGCTGAATTAGGCATGGCACTGAAGCTTCGAACACCTTGAAATTTACGTACGAAATAAGCCGCAAACTTAGTGGACAGTGTTCCCAAGTCGAAATCCAGTCTCTGGTCTACCAAAGCTCGGGTCTTCGGGTCTTTGGGATAGAGAGAGTTATCGGGGCCACCGTATTTATTGACCAAATACCTGCAGATGGCTCTGGACTCCCATAGCGAGAATCCATCGTCGACTATGGTAGGAATTGAGTGTTGGGGGTTCAGCTGGGGATTAAAGAAGTAGTATTATGACATCCAGGTTTTTTAAATGGAAAACTTGAAATTATATGGTATATACATTTAATGAAGGTCATGTTTCTTCGGGTTTGTGTGCCTTTCAGGCTTTACTAGATAAAATATCAGTTAATAAAAACGAAAAAACAAGATAAAATAAGAATTTAACAACATATAAATTAGGTCTTCATTGATTTACAGATAGGAAAGTAGACTTATCGATACCTTCAAGTAATTAGGTTTCAGGTGCTCGCCGCTCATTAAATCTAAATCGATTTTCTTTATTTTGTCATCGATGCCCAGTGCCGATGCAACTAAATACACCGACCGGCATGGCGCCGACGCCGGCATTCCATACAGATCTATCGACATCTTGATTTTGTTCTGTAAATATTTTATATACTTAATATAATATAATAGATAAAAAATTAACTTGGCCTTCTTTCGCATTTTTATATTTTGTATAGTTGACCCCACATCAACTATTCTCCAACGTGGCACTCGGTACTGATAAAAATGTTTGCTTAATTTAACACAACTCACGTTGCCAATATTGTCTCCAAACAAAAAATACAATTTAATGTTGACTGCAAAATTATTTGTACACCAAAATTTTTCAAAAACTACAAAGAAATATTCGTGAGGAGCTTAGATCTTCTAAAAAAATATTTTGATATGTTGTTTATTTATGATATGATATGTTGTTTGTTTAAATATTTTGATATCTTTCCCGACAAGTATAATTTGGGATAATTAAAATCGAGAATTTGTATTCTTGATTTGTTAAGTAATTCTATGAAAGAAAATGTTACTTATAAAATATGCAAATGTCGCGACAAGCTTTTATATCATTTAATAAACTGTGTAAACATTTACTAAATTGATTGGTTTGATTTAATTTAAAATTTATTTTCTTCATTTTAGGGCAATTAAATAAAAGCTTGTTTATAAAAGTTTTTTTTACTATTAATTTATTACATTAATAAGAAATTTATTATATTATTATATAAGATATTATTGTTATATTTATTTACTAATTACATTTTCACGTGTTAATCCCCATCGGTCATAAAACCAAATATAATTATAAAGGTACAAAGCTATATCACGCACAATTAAATAATATACTTATTTTATTTGTAATTTCGAACTCACCGAGTATGTGAAAATAAAAATTATTCTTATATTTGAATTATAAGTACTGCTGTGTACGGACACAGCAGCAGTCAGTGAGCACACCGTTGCTGTGTGCTCACTGACTGCTGTTGTATTTTGACACGTTCCTTTATATCATGTGGACAGAATGATTTAACAATCAGAACAAAGAGTAAAGTTACACTGTAGAACCAAAATGTATTATACTCTATACTCAATACTTATCTATAACAAAGCTAAAGAAACGAGATAAATATTTTAAACACGCTGACTTGTAGGTACTGTGTGCAGCGTAACGTGCGATAGATATATTTTATCCTTTTCTCTGTTATAATGACGGCCAAGGCCGTTGTCGTATGTATAGACATATATGATTTTTATGACGAGGAAGCGACAAGTGTTAATGACATATTTACAAATAAAACTTTTGAATTTGGAAGTCTTATGTTTATGCTTATGTTTATGGCTTTCTGTTTTCTGTCAACATTTGTTATTTAGATTTCGTTCCAAGTTTTTTGATACCTTTATGGATAGTATCACGTTGTGAAATATGGTTATTACATGTTAATCTATAAAAATACTTATCGATATCTTGAATTGGATTCCTTAGGGGAAAAGTTGGTCCTAAACAATTTTAAAAAAATCTTTTAAGTTTTACGGCAGTTTAATTTTTTGTGAAAGTCTTACTTTATTGCGTAATAGGCTTGCGTCTGACTGCGACCTCACCTGATGGTGAATGAGATGCAATCTAAGATAAGAATAGTCCTCTGTCTTTAATAAATGTGTGCTACAAAGTGTAGCCTTTACCGAACGACATGACCGCTTAATGATACAGTGCTTTTAATTTAAAAAAACAGTCACAGAAGGGGACAACAATTGAAAAGGCAGTTCTTTTTTAAATAGGTGTCTATTTAGAGTAAAACATAAAATACCAATAAAAAAATGAAATAACCCGAAAATAGATGAGATACATGGAAACAGAAACAATAAAAAACATATCACAAAAAAATCTTTCTCCTCTCGGCGAATGCCTTAAATAAAGCCAAAGGCTCTTCATTGGCCTTTTGATAGTTGGGAGCCGTTTTCTTCAATAGTTCTAACCACCTGTAAAGTAAAAAGTGATTAATTTATTTATAAGCTATTATTATATATAATTATATATTATATATTATATAATTTTTTATTCTAGCAGACTCTACTGACGACGCAGCACACAGACAGCTTTGTCTAACTCACCTAATAATACTAGGGTACTCCTCTAAGCTAACTCCAGAAACTTCAATGTTACAGGTCGTGGTCACCAAGCACAGGTCAGCGATTGTCAAACAATTTCCAGCGACGTACTTCTGCCCTTCCAAAAAGGTGTTCAGTAAGCCCAACGCGTCTTGCAGCCTCGGTAAACTACCCTCATCGGTCTTGATACCGTGAAATGGAGGATACTGAAAAAGGAAATCGAGTTTGACCAGCTGTAGATATGGCGCTAATTCTTCAAATATTGACTGCCTCGTTGGTCGAGCGGTTGCTAGCGCAACTGGCGATCAGGAGGTCCTGGGTTCAAATCCCGGGTCGGGTACTGTTGGATTTTTCTAATTTAGAATTTCTAGTAGTGACC
>DWEM01001341.1:0-14635 GCA_018245935.1 Agara belti belti | reverse complement strand
AAGTAGGGGGTCTACCCAACACGGAAAAACATGGCAAGGGGTCTACGACACAAAAAAGTTTGGGGAACTCTGGTCTACCGTGACCATTATTAGGAACGTACAGCGCGCGCAATTCAGAATTCTTAAAAAAAACGTTTCCCAGCTACTTCAACACAGAACCACGTGAATAATCTCATTCATAGAACAGTTTTAAACACACGGCAATTGTAATTGTATTTAGTCATTCCTTTTAGAAGACTGAGATTGGATAATCATAGATTACTCAATATTCAATATAGATTACTATTATTATTATTGCACACAAACCACATCCATTTTATCTGGCAAGGGTGCAAAACGCCCACAAAAATGACCTTTTCGTTGGATGTACATGGCATGTCATGGCATGTCGCACAGCCTCCTCCCCTCTTCTTATATACCATTACGCCAGGTCCTTAAAGGGGTAGGCAGAAAGCAAGTAAGTCCTTTCAAGGATAGGACTAAATTATTCATGCTGGTTGTGGTTTTCGGCCGGGTTACCAGTATATAACATACTGTAAATAAAAAAAAAGTACCTGCTCTCCGATGCTTTTGATACACACGAGGAAATCAATGTTGGAACGTGAGCTGCCTTTCTAGAGAAAGGACAGAAACTACTTATAATATAGCAGTATGTGTAATTATGGTCTGTCCTCCTTCAGACTCCGATTATTGCAAGTCCGTGTATTGCTTCAAGCATAAAAACAGGCAGATAGCCAGACAGGTTTGATTTTATATACTATACAATATTCAAGAGTATTGTTTATGGGATGCCCGTGCAGATAGGTACAGTCTTGGTTCTTTCTAGGATATCACAAAATGTGTACGTGAATCCAAAATAATTTTAAAGTTTGTAGGTATTTGGGTTTATTATTGGATAAAGAAGTTAATTCAATTTTTTGATAGAGAGAAATTTTTCTAATAACTGTTATTCATCCCAAATGATGTGAAATGTTTTTTAACCCATTCCCATAACATTAAATTATCCTTTAAGTTAATTTAAGCCGTGTCACTTTCTGCTAGGGGCAAATTAAAATGATGCTACGACCACAGACCTTTCAATGAATAAAATGTTACTTTGGTACGTCATGTCAAAAGTTTTTTTGTACCTAAATTAAGTTTACTGTAGTGCAAAGAGTAAAGTTATAAAAAAGTAACTAATACACCAAAGAGTAATACTTATTGTTTATTAATTGTATTTATTACAAATAACTAAATGTAAAATATATATGCAATAATAGTTTACTTATAAGTCTAATGGGATATATTGTAAATAAACGGTTTAATTAAAAGAAAATGCAATCTGAGCTGCCCTCTAATCCGCAGATATATTTCAAAAGATTTCCAGAATTCAGAAAACCGAAAATAATAGGTTTTATAAGTTTGCAAAATTTAAAATTTGCTCGTCTTGTTAGAGATAAAAAGGTACAATTAGATTTAAATCATAATTTAGACAATGTAAAACGTAAACCTCCGGATCTTGATGTTAAATTGACAGACTTGCTACGGTTTTTATTAGAAAATGAAAAAAGACTGCATTTTATCCAAGCAGATAACTTAGAAGCTGCTCAGTTCTTTTGCTATCGTGGGCTTATGACCTGCGTCGCCTGCACCCCGTATGAAAATCGGGAACCATGGAAAATAGTAGCTGTTTTAGATAAAGGTAGTATATATCTGTGTGCAAGAGATACTGAAGAGAAACTAAGAAAGAAATGGCACATTACAGAGGAAGAGAAAAAATTTTCATCATGGGGTTACAAATTTGAACAATACATGTTATCCGGTTAGACTTTGAACTTGAATGATTTTTAAAATACTAGTTATACTGTTCAAAATTTGTGCAATTTATAGTTTGCATTCATCCTTATTGTTCTTTTATAATAATGACTATATTTATTTATACAGATAGCCCTACTACTGATCCCAATCCAAATGAACCAGTGGATGAGACTAAAGAATTTTCATTAGTGTTCAAAACAAATTTGAACAAGCATAAAATTGTGTATGGTGCCGAGATGGATGGTATTCGATGTGAAGGACCATCGATACAACCATCTCCCAGTCTGCAGTCTAGTTTTAATGATATAGTTAATTATTTAGCAACAAAAGAGTTTATTGAGCTAAAAACAAATAGGCATATTGAGTTTCCCAATCAGGAAAGAAATTTTAGGTATGGTGGAAACATTAATTACTTTGTAAATTGTATACTTATCTGTTAGTAATTATTATTTCTCTAAATAAATTTACATTATCATTATAAATGGTCTATACAGTTCTTTCTAATCAATCTATATTAGAATCTAACAATATTTCGTAATATTGAAAACATTTGTAGAGTAACAGTAATTCAATCCATTTTCAGACAGTTTAGAACTAAGAAATGGTGGTGTCAGTCATTTTTAGTTGGAATACCTACCATTTTATGTGGCTTTAGAAATGAATCCGGTATGGTAGAGGAGTTAAAAGTGTATAATGTCAGGGATTTGCCAAGAATGTCTAAGGTAATTTTAAACAATCGTTACTTAATAATTGTTATTTTTACAAGATTTGTTATAAATTTATGCAAAATTGTTACAGGAGTTCTGGGATCCCAATGTTTGTTTCAACTTTTTAGATGCATTTTTTACATTTGTTAAAAAATGTTTAAGAAGAGAAATTGAATATCGTTATGGAGATAAGGCAGTGAACAATCTAAAAAACTTACCATTGATTGCTTTGCAGTTTGAGTGGTTTCCAAGGTCACCAGTTCGATTATCAAATGAATATTGTTATGATGATGATCCAATTTTGCCCGATTGGTTTATAAAGAGGGATACATTTTTTTTACAACTGGTAACACAATGAATGTGCAATATTAAATGGGAAGTATGGTTTAATTTGTAGTGATGATGAATTTTTCTTTTATTCGAAAAAATTATAACAATGATATGGAGACCATTTCATATGATGTGAACATAATATTTACATAATGTTTTTAGTAAAGACCATGACATTATATAATGTGTTATCATTCAAGCATTTTTTTTAAATCTTGTATATGCTAATATTTGATCAAATGATGGAATTCTGTTTAATTTGAAAGGTGTGCGTGCTGAAGGTCCACATGTCTTCAAGAGATTATATCAGTTCTTAAAAGTAGCAATGTCTTTGCAACTGACTTAATAGCATGGTTGTACAACTGCTTTTCCTATAATTAACACTAATCAACTAATATTTCTATTTATATCTATGGCTAACAGAACTTATTCACACTAAACTTCTTAGTCTTATTAGATATTTCTTGCTGATATCAAAGGTCAGCAGTGGCAAACAACAATTGTGACTAGTTAGGAAATGTTGTAATGTTGATCATAAGGGCAGTGATGATTTTTATAACCTTGCACTGAAGAATGATTAGGAATTTGTTATTTAATTTCCCAAGTATTACACATAATACACATTAGTTATGTGTATCTAGGATTCAAAACATCAATGGACAATATTTAGTATGATTTGTATGATTGATGTCCCATGCCTCATAAAAAGTATATATACATATAATACAGTTTTACCATCATAACCCCAATTACAATTTATAATATTGTGGATATGTGCTCCGCTAGAGAAGTATAGATGTAATAAAAGTATGGTGCAAAATAATAACAAAATGTACTATCATACCATTTATTTATCACTGTATAGTAAATGGTGTATGAGTAAATCAACATCCATAAGACTAATCAACAACATGGATAGTTTTACTTAAAATAATATACATTTAAATCCTTATAATTATATATTTATAAAAAATATTTAGAAATAAAAACAATAATATTAACGGAACAACATAATTGTAATAAAAATAAACAATGTCATGAATCAATAATCTTAATGTTGTTAATAAAATATTTACATAACAATAATTATTTTAGTAACAAAATCTCCATCATATGACTGATAATTGTTCTTCCTTAAGTAACATTCATACTTCTAATTTGTTGTGTTAGCTGATTTTACATGTGATGTGAGTAGTAGATTGAGTAAATTATAAACTTCAACTGTTTATGACTTATACCAAAAGTATTTTACAGCAATTATTTAATAACTAATCACAAATGAATTAGTGTTTATGAACTATTTGCATTGTATTTAAATATTATATAAATATATGAAGTGCTCGGATTGGTTTGAAAATGCACTCTAAAATATTTTGTATCCTAAGAGTTGCGATATAGTTATAGCCCCCGTGGTAGCAACATTGGTATCAATATTATGAAATATTCAACATTCAACATTCTAAAAAAATATAAGGGAGTATACATTTCTACCGAAACAATATTTAGTGAGCGACTAAACTAATGCTTACAAATGGTGTATATGATCGTGACATGTAGAAACAAAATTAGACCTATGATGGATGTTACTGTTACTGTCATGAAATCAATGTGTTATACAAATAAGACAAAGATGGAATTAAAACTTCAATATTTACAAATTACTATAGTCGTACTAAATTAATGTACAATTAGAATAATTAGGTACAAGACTGTTTGGTAATTGTACCAAATTGGAATATAATATAAGTGTCCATTAGGTTCAGCGCGCCCTATTCTCGAGACAAACAATTTGAGAATTGATTACTTCTTGTTGAAAATATCTACAAACTTTATAACAGTCTTCGGTTTCACTTACATAAATGTATATCCCTGTCGAGTCAGTATGTAATTTGTACTAGCGTTCAACAATCCAACTACTAAGCATTTGATTTGATTGTAACGTTATTTCATTTAGGCACAAAAAAAGGAAAGTCATATTTTTACAAATAAATGTTTGAATTAATTATCGTGGTATAATGAAATACTTCTAAGAAGCATCAACAAAGTAAACAACAATAAGTGCATAGTTAGGTACATTCCGATACAATTTTATAATTCCACCTGGAAGGAGGCCACTGAGGCTAGCCACGTTTCTGTATATCGGCTTATGTCGCGAAGATATCGCTTATTTGTAAAAATTACATATTTGAACAACTAAGCTTTTGCTCGTAACACTCCTAATGAATTTAAAATTACATTATTTTACACTTAAGTGGATATGAGAAAAAAATATAAAGCGTTAAGCTTTCATCGCCGCGACGGATTTATCTAAAATTGACAAAACTTACTAAACTATCAAATACGATTAGGATATTACAGGCGAGCCTCGTGCGAGGTGTTTACAACATATGTGACATCGTGTAATACGGGGCATCTACGGCAATTTGGATATACTAGACAATGGTCTGAATTTCCCTTAAGCCATAATACAATAACGACAATATTTCGATTGTACATGTACTAGCGTATAATTACTAGTCTCTCCAGCGAATGTCTCCTATGAAATGACAATCGTCTGAATAACAGAAGTATATCTTTTGGCTAGCCTCCTCGATGTAAATGAACAATAAATCAATTTGTATTTTGGTTACTTTGTATAAGCTCACTGCAGCCGTGTAGGCAGGTTTAAAATTGCATACCGCATCAAATGCGGTCTATATAAATTTAGTATATCAGAGTAAAACTCCTATGCGATAATAAAATATATTAAATCTTTGTGCTAACTTACAATAAATTCATTTTTATAATCTATATTCTATTTATATATCTTTTATCTTATGAAACCAATTACATTTACTTAGCGCGCTTGGCACGCCGGATTGGTCTGCTTAATCTATATAGCTAGCTACATTCGTCATTTGATGGAATTAATGAGCTAGAATATTTATTATATCAACATTCTACGTTAAAATATATATCAAAATTTCGATGTGTATTTCAGAAAAACGATGAGTTTTTATGTATATTGTCTTGAGGCACATACAGCATTTTGTTATTAATCGTTAGCTACATTAGAACATGTTGTTAATTCGCCAATTATTGGCCCCGAAGAGTTAACTATTTTTATATGTATAATTTCATTTAATAAACTATAATGGACGACAATACCAAGATATAACATGGGACTTCATAGACTTAATCGTATTAAAGCATGTGGTTTAGCGTATCTTGATAAAGTGCTGGTAATGGCCATTCATGAAAATCTCATCGTGGTTGAAGGAAATATGTGACTTTTAAAACTAGACTGATACCATAAATTAAACATTTCATTTGATGATTTTAAGAAATCTAGTAAAATTGAGATACTCGTAGTGTAACAGAATTTTTGCTTATCACAATAATCATAATGGTTCATTGACTCAGTTTTTGGGAGTGTGCGATACGTTTTTAAACTAAGACATGTACAAATAAATTTTTGCCTTCACTGAAGGCATACATATAAGCATTGTACTCTATGAAGATATCCAATACTTAAGCATCCCGTATTATATACAATGACCCTAATAGCAGTGTTAATTCATAGTTGTAAAACTTGCCGACTAGAGGTCAACGTATGGTGCTCCATCAATTTTGTCTAAATCAGCAAGTAGATCCGCCGCAGGTGTTAGTGGCTCCAATATATCCTCTCGTAACATGTCGAGCGGAGAGGTCAATCCGTGGTCATTTCCTACGACTGAACGAATTTGAGTAGAACCACAGATTTCAACAGAGTTCCCATTTATAAGGAAATCTCTGTTACTATAGCTAAACACGCTTCGGTCTTCCGCGAGCTGCGGAGTCGATGGCACAGATTTAGATGAAATCCCATTGCTAATATTCGAATAATTGTCAGTTGCGAATAACTCGCGAGAACGTCGCGAGTCTATTTGTAAATTAGGCGCTGTCCTCTTGTACGGCAACGGCGTGCTGGGAACTGATCTTGACGTGTAATACTTGTTTTTATCCGATACTAAATCGGACAAATCGAATTCAATGCTATTGGTTCGTTTTAAAAACTCTTCTACATTGTCAGTCGGTGCCGCATCACCGGGAAACGATTGAGTGAACTGGCTGTTTCGTACGAGCAAGTCATCGCTGTTTGGAATATATGAACTCAACTGGTCTTCAGTTAGAATCTGCTGTTCGGGCAGAGGATCACAACCATTATTGAGAGTGTCACTGGAATTTAGTAAATTTGATGGTGCACCTGGATTAAGTACATCATTACTGCTATCTATTGCGTCATAAATTTTATCCAAAGTCTCGGGATTCAGGCCGGCTTTCGATATGTCACAAGTATCAGCCAGAGATCCGAAGTCGCAAAATTCATTGGGCACAGGAGTCTGGGGTACGGAACCTACGGGAGTATTATTGTAGCTTAAGAGCCCTACATTATTCATACCTTGTTTTAGAGGCACGGATTGAGACCTAAACGACGGATCGTGCCCTAGCCTAAAATTCACAATCGGCTCTTGAAAAAAGCGACTGACCTCACTCGACAATGGATCGGCGGACAGCGGGTGTGTCAGTTCTCCGTTCATGTGCTCTCTAAATAGCGCATTTGGCATAAAATTTATGCACATATTACTGTTACCATTTTGAATTCCGGTCGAGTTTTGTAACATTGGATTTTTGTACTGCGTAAGATTTGGTGAGGGTGGAGCCGACATGGGTTGGCAATATTTCAAGTTTGTGCAGCTAACGGATGGTTTATGTACAAATTTTTGGTCGTTCGGTACCGCGAATTGCTTAGAGCACGGATCACCGACTCCCAAGGAGAGAGGGTTACGCCTTTTCCTACCGTTATGTTTCGGTATAGGTCGCGGACAGAGTCTGGATCTAGGTACTGGAGTATTTCTCGGGCTGACAAACGGACTGGCCGCTGTGCTGTGAGATATTGGAGACGTTTGTAGCGATCCACCTAAAATTACGGTTTTGTTTACTTTAGATGGACTGTGTCCTCTTTGTCCAAAACCCAATGGCGATTTCGAGTGGAAATTCCCAGGAGAATGACATCCATCAGAAATGGGCACAAAGTCGTATTGCTGGGTTCTCGTCGTTGGACTCTGGGGTTCATTGTGACAATTGCCATTGAACAGATGGGGAACTCCGACGTTACTCAACAATTGATTTGCAGCGTTATTTACATTATATGATAAAGAAACATTACTTTCGTTTAATATTGAGTTGCATGATTTATTACCATTCATTTCATTTTGATTTGGTAAACTTGGACCATTCATTGGGTCAATTACACTCGTAACTGGTTTAAAGGCTCCTTCAGTGAGTGCAGTCTTATTAACTTGTTGGTCTTGATTTTCAATTGCAACTTTTTGTTCTTGACTCGTTGGGAGGTTTGCACAATTGGACCCACTTTGGTTTTTCAAATTTTTTGCTAATAATTCTCTTAATTGTGATATCTTTTCACTGTTACCTTGGCTGTGGTCGTCCTGTGGGTCCTGGCCTACTTCTAAAAAAGCATTATTGTTAGGGTTAGTATCGGCTGATACGTCTTGATCATTATCTCGTTGCTGAAAATATTGTAATAATTCTTCTTCGTGCTCCTGACTGTTTCCTTCGTTGAGATAATCGTCCAGGTCATGTTTATCAATATTACAGATGCTAATTACTCTTTCTCTGTTTAAAATTTCCGAATGCTTCTCCTCACATATCATGCCCGTCTTGATATTGATACCGTCAAGACCGCAACAAGAATCCGGAGTAACGGGTCTGTCCGGCGTCGTCTCTTTTGTTCGCGTGGAAAATTTTGATGGTAAATACTTAGGCGTCAGAGCCTTCACCGACCGTGTCGGACTCGCCGCCTCCTGTTCCTCCCGGGCCAGCGCCGCGGCGGTGCTTTTGGACCGGCTCGTTAAGTTTTTTGAATCCTCTAAAAAAGCAACCTCGGAACGAATTGTAGATTCGGCGCCGGCGGACGTGGAAGACGTCGCGGGTTCAGCAGGAGGCAGGGTCTGTTGCCGCGTGGCGGCCAATTTGCCGCCCAATATTTCGGCGGCCCTCATCTTCTTCGGTAAATATTCCGTACGCGGAAACTCCTCGGTGGCGTGATGAACAGACCGGGTGTCTGTCTGCGACGAGCGCGGGGAGCTCGCCTGCGTCTCGCTCTGATAGGTTTCGAGAATGAGTTTCTTTCCAGGGAGCTGGAGGCGAGGTTGAGTCGGATCGGGGGGTCGACGGCGAGGCCATTCGGTCCTCTCGGTGGAAAGGTCGAGGGAGGCATTGCTGCTCAGATTGATGGGTAGGTTGTGCGTGGCGTCCGGCAGCACGGTGAGGTCGCGCGGGTAGGGCGGGTCGAAGACGTAGGTCTCTGCGCGGTAGTCGTGCACGGGCAAGGCGGGATGCGGCGCTGGGGGCGCGTGCGGCGGGTGCGCCCGCGGCGGCGTGCCGTACGCGGGGAAGGGCGCGCGGGTATCGTACACGCCCGGCACGAACGCCGTTGGGTAGCCGTACCCTGCTTCGGCCATCATCTCGCCCTCGTGTTTCACGGCGATGTGCGAGCTGGCGTACGACGTGGACGGCGGGGATTCTCCTGCGCTTTCCCGCCCCTTGTTCTTTTTTGGCCGCCCCGGAGTGCCTTGCGTCTGTTGATTGACATAAAGATGTATAAGTTATATCATAAAATACTACAGTATAAACAATAAAAAAAACACTTACTTGTATCTTTCGCTTTAATTGTCTTATTAATTGCCGACCGGACGCTTCTTCTGGCTGCCCTAAAATATTGCATGAGACGGTATTATTGTTTTATATTAATTACATTATCTTTACTTTAATTTGTTTGTATACATATATCATTATATCCATGTAAACAGTAAGAATTGTATGAACAAACCGTGCATCGGTGCGAGCGGCGGGGGCGAAGGGGCGGGGGGTGCTGCGCGAGGGGCCAAGGCCAGGTGTCGCGACAGCTCTGATATGCTCGTGAACTTCATACCTGAAAATGCATTCATTTCATTGATAACGACATGTTGCAGGCTTCTTACTTCCACAGACTAGAGGGAATTTCCTCACGGGAAACAATGCTTGAGTAATTGGCAAATATTTATGAAGATCCTTGTAATTTCTTTCGTGGTCTCATGGAAAACATTATCCTAGTAAAGAAAGATCTCGCATTAATGGGATGGTTTTATTAAAATCACACTATAATATCTATAAATTTACTTACCCAATTTAGTTTCAGCCCAGTCACAAATTACTCGTTCTTTTTCTCTGGATGGCAAACTTGGTTCCTGTAAAGTCAAATTTTAGTTGCTTCACATGAAATGGCTATTTATCTAACTTCGTCATAAACTTGATTATCCATGTTAAATCAATTGTTACCAAAGTCACATGCAAAGGGTTGTAGTAAGCTATTTTTATAAAAAGCCTCACAAAACTCTGTACAATGTCTACATACTGTAATAGTGGATCAAAATACACACCTTGGACGATTCGCCCAAATCTGGCAACTGTGGCACTTCCAATTTAATCTTTTTCCGAAGACCAGCGTAACAGTATCTGAAATAACATCAACAGTCAAGGTTAATTACGGTTAACGTTTTTCTTGACTCTCCTGAAAATTTAATCATTAAAATGTCCCACAAAGTATCAATGTATACTTTCTTGTCGATATTTGTGTGTGTATATATGTATGTATGTATATCAATTTACACACATAAAAAGGTGTATCTTACATAAAACACATACTTATCAATAAAATATAGGTACAGAGATAAAAAATATATATTCAGGTCAAGATTAAAATTTATAGTCCTTAGACACAAATTAAAGTTTAATTATATAACTATTTCATGAGATTATTTCGATATTTGTGAAAGACAATGTGTAATGATAAGAAACTTCATAATATTTTCGTAAGCATTGATTACGTAACAAAATTACTAATCCACGCAACTACATATATGAGAACACACATAGTATTTATTATGTAAATTAAACGTACTATACCGCGTTACATCACGGTGTTATGTATTTCCCGTATCTTAAATGTTGTTATTAGGGCTGCCACATCTGAAGTATTGTTATTGTTGATAATAAATTACATTTAAAATGCGACATATTTGTAATTTTACTGAATATTTTAAAGCAAAATTGTAAGGTGTAACGACTATCCAATAAGGATGACTTTAAAATTCTAATTGAAAGTATTCTGGTAAATAAAATAATCTTTGCCGTTTTATAACTTGTCTAATTAATATAATAACTATATTTATACTGTATTTAAGGTCCCAAAATTTAGAGCATAATAATAATTCGCAATTTAAAAATTAAGTGTGTAAACTTATCAATTTTATTAATTTTGAAAATAGCAGCCCTATTAAAAAGTGAATCTGTATGGTGTTATTTTTATTGATATTAGTAAATTTATTGGGGATTATTTATATTATCTATTAACATAAAGGTGTTAAGAAAAATATTTAAGATCTAAACTTCATTGCAGTGAATATCGGATATCACTAGAATTTGCCCTTACCTAGAATTACCACGAGTGCCGAGACGTCGCGGACGCACACTTGGGTATACTTGTTTCATCACTTTTCCGAAGTCAGCTGTCGATAATGGCTTCATGTTGCTGCTCATACAATGAGCTCTAGTAATTAATAATGGACCAATTAACATCAAAAACCACAATTAACAATATCAAAGGTTAACACATATAACATAGATGTATTTATGAATAGCTGGAAATTATTGTAATGTAAAGTGTAATTCTTTGCATGATAGAGAATTCAATCAAAATTGTTTCTCTAATGCACAAAGGAGGAAAATTGTGGCCAAAGTTCAATTTACCGAGTAAGTACTGTTTATTTTAAACTACAAATTGTATTAATGTACTTTAGCGTAACAGAGATATTTAAGCAATGAGGGTAGGGTTGCTAAATTTATGATTGTTTTAAAACGATCAATAACAAAATATGAATGTAAGAAAATTAATAACTCTATTACAACATTTTATAGTATTCTCCAGAAATAAATAAAGTTTAATTAAAGTACTTCCTATTATATCCAACTCTTAAGTTCTTGTTAAAACAATAAATATTATCATGAAATATGTAATGATTATTGAACGTTTAAAATGTCCTGAAATTGTCAGCAAAGATAAACTTTTGCCTCTAAAGATATGTGTTGAGATATCAGTAAAATCAAGTATTTACTGCATATCTTTTTTTTTTGGAGCTGATAAGGCACTTTACATCCCATCAAAGTAATTACGAAACCAAGTTATGACACTATTAATCAATATAATTTTGTACTTTCACAATCACTTGCTTAATGTTTGGCCTCACACTTTCATTTAAATGTTTATTAACATCGATATGTACAGTCAGATTTAGAGCTAGATTTAAAGCAATGAAACAGTGTAAATAATATTATACATATCTGTTATTTAGATATTTCTAAGATAAACTTTCACTCTTTATTTTATTTGTGTAGTAATTGATCTAACAAATGTAGTAAAGGTAAATTGTACTATTTCCCAGGGTTTATGAGATGTCCATACCAAATTACAACATATTGTTTAAAAGAGTTTAAAATCAACACATAAGAGACAGTGCTACTTAAACATTCAAAATAATAATATGGATATTTTATGATTCCCAGTAAATGTTCTGCTAGAGTTCTAGAAGATTGTCCTATCACTATAAAGTGACATATTTAACCCCTTATAAATACTAAAAGATTCTTTGGGATACATCGGAATCAAGATATGTATTACATATAATATGTGTAATGTGTTGTAAAAAGATGAGATATATTTTATAAATAATTGCATTGCAAATGCATGCAACCAAATAGTCACTGATGTTAAATTTCTTAATTAAATTCAATGTTTAGTCTACCAGGATACAAGTAAAAACTGTACACTATATGACTGCAAGATAGATGCCACATTCAGTTATATGTAGGCAATGTATTAGCAGAGAAAATGTAAATATACTCACATGTATTCATCATAAACATCCTGTTTTGGCAATGAGACATCTGGATCAACTTCTAAATGTGTTTGTATCCATGTAACAGTTTGTTGAAGTTCAGCTCTACAATAGAATAATTAAAACCATTTTAGTTTTACCATAAAAAAGCTGCTGTTATAGTACTCTGGTACCAAAATACTTCTGTTCTATTACTATTAAATTGTTTCCTGTGTATTTCATACAAGTTTGGAATATCTGTCTTTTGGTTATTTCTTATTAGAGAATATTATTGTGATAATCTCCAACATCTATAACTGCAAAGAGTTCAATTGTTATCAATCTCCTGACCTCCTGTTAATCTTGTTCTACATTTTCTTGCACCCTTGTCTTTATTAGACATGTAAAATATTTGTTTTTATCTAAATTATTTTGTCTAAATTTTATAACTATGTAGATATGTAAGTAGTTATTATCCAGTACTTTATATGTATCCTAGCCTCCTGTTCTGAAACATTATTAGTAAACCTACACACCTTAGGGTACCTCATAATGTTCTCCAAAATGTGTTAAGTCTGCCAATCTGCAAGTGGCTGGCACAGCTGATTGTGGTGTTATTTTTTCTCATTCTAAGAGGAACACACAATTCTGACAGTGGAATTCCTAAGGGTCTACTACTACTAGTTCTAATGAAAAGTTCCATTTCAATTCTTATTTTTACATGTATTAGTTTTGATACAATGACAACATATATTAAATATTGTGATGCATTGCTCTTCTTAATATAACAGAAAATACTCAGTTACATTAAAAAGAGCAAAAAATGTATACATATAGTAAATACTTTTTCAATTATTTAATGTAAAAAACATGTTCAGTAAAAGCTTTTAGTTAATTTAACTACCATGATATTTTAATTAAAAATGAACTATGTAATGAAGGAGGTTTCATTCAATTCTGTGTATTGGATTATTATTTAGTCATAAATATAATTTTCTAAGCAATATTATACCTAGAGCCCAATGGATTGATTGGTTGTTTGAGAGGGTCATGTGGAGGAACACCAGTTGGCAGTCGAAGATACAACAAGAGTCTCTCCGCTCCACTCAGAGCCTCCACTGCTTCCAGAAGTTGTGTTACCCTTTGCCGCCCTTCTTGGCTGTAATTTCAATTCAATAACTTTACTATCAAGATAACTAGTTACAATTAGTAGGCGTTATTAAATTTCATGGATGGATATTATAACTCTAAACAAATTATTAAACAAAACAGTGGAAAGAGATTATTTGTAAATTTTAACAACCGTAAAGCAATACTAAAACAGTCACTACACCCCAACATTATTCGAGACTTACGCTGGAATTATATTATGTGGAAAGAATATAATTTTACTGGTAGTTTAGTGATTTAATCATGAAACTATAAGTTTAATATGGTATCTATAGCAAAATAACCATTTTTTCATAATCATGTTTTAATAGTATAACAATTCAAAGTAACGTTAGTGGCTTGGCTGCAGGCCAAAATGAAATAACCAAATGTTTTCATAGCACTACATTGTTTACTCTTCATTTTAAGTATATTTTGAAAATGCTACTGCAACACACATGAAACTAATCATTTACCAGATATGAATTCTGCAAAAGGATATGTAACTATAGGAACAAACTGTTATCAAGTGTTACCTTAGAGCGTTTTCGACAATTTGTTGCATGGATGCTACTTTGCCAGAGTCCATCCTCGACTCCTTTTCCGAAACTGGGGCCGCACCCGCACTCGTAGTGCTCGATGGTCCCGGAGAGATATTTGAAGGAACAACACTTTCTTTAACGTAAGACGCAGTTTGCC
>DWEM01001340.1:0-14636 GCA_018245935.1 Agara belti belti | reverse complement strand
CGTGGCTTAGTATTTTATGTGAAGATAAAAAACCGATTTTGCTAATATTTCGTGATCTGAAATATTCTACGACAAAAACTTGACGATTAATTTATTTACATATCTGCATACTTTTTAGAAGTTTTAACTAAAAAAATAATTCTGAAGTACACTACTAAAATACATACGGTCAGAAAAAGATAACAATTAATAATGACAAAACGCTCGTTTTTGTTTTTCTCCTCTCCCTCATATAAGTTCTTAACTAATAATATTTCGTCAATACAAATTAATTTTTTCATATATATGACTATGATAAAATAATACTATTTAAAAAAACACCGAACGCTTCCTTATTTCGATATAAATTTTAACGTAAAGTAATAATACGACAATTATTTTTCATATTTATATCTTTTAATTGCTTTGTACTTTTTTATTTTATTCACATAACAAAAATCATTTTAGCACCTGAACAAACACGGATTTGAGTTGCTAAATAGTAGAGAATAGACTAAAGTTTTTTTGAATACAACAAGCTTAATTGAGGTCACAATACCGAGTTTATTGTAAGCTCAACATCGTGGAACCTTGAACTTTTCCAACTGAGAACCCACATACCATCGGATAGCAGCTGAGTCATTTCGAAACGTTCTTACGTCAATTAATATTTATTTACCGCTTATGCTGTTATGCAACCATTGCTTACTTACTATATAGCATTTATAATAATGTTAATAATATAAATAAATAGTAATAGATAGTAAAATACACTGAAATTATTTTTCAAATCAGTATTGTCTTGTAATATGTCGGTTATTATGTTGATTTGCCATGCGTTAAACATAAGCTTACAAATGTATTCCCTAAAAAATTATACACGCCAACAGAAAACGTAGAGTAACTTAACCTTGAAACATTGTAAAACAATGAAAATAACAATTGAAATAAAATAGCGCAAAAGTATCCAACACTTAAAACGTAATTTCGCGTTCATGACTAAAAAATGCTTCATGTTAACAATGTAATCTCAATTTGAAAATATCTAGATTTTTCTACTCTAAACGGTTCATTCTATATTTCTGAGAACATTGGATCACGTACAACCTTAAACCGTTCGTATTGACCTAGGTCTTAATCGAATAATCCAGCCAAGAATAACTTTACAGCTGTTGCGTTAACCACGAAATGACTATTTGTACAATTCGCACGCTTTAATATACGTTATTAATAAAATATAAAAATGGTAGAACGCTATTACACGAAAACAGAAAGATAAATTGGCAGGGATGTTTTAATACCGAAGTCGACACGGAAAACGTTCGACATGGTTGTGGTCTTAGAACTCTGAAAAAAAGAACAAATAAGTTGCTCTGAAATAAATATAACTGAGACAGGTAGCGTATTTTCCTCAATCCTAGTACAAGATTCTAAAGTGGTGATCCCGCATCGCGTAGTCATATCTCAGGAATATTATAGTGTACATCATTTGGGTTGTATGTTCAACAAATTAAACTCATGTCCGACCCACAAAGATGTCTTAGGTTTATAATCCACTCGAGAAAAACCATTGTATCGTTCCTAGGCAAAACGTCCTTCCTTCACTGATCAGTAGTCTGCGGCTGAGCTCATCAGCCTGTCTTGCCGATCATCATTTTGACTGTATTGAATCAGAAGAGACTTTTTGAAATAGGAAATTTCATAAAAACTTTAAGAATCGCGTGTACAAAGATTAATTAGTCCTCTTCTATAAAAACCATGCCCGAACAAACCGGAACTAACATGATTATTATAAAGAACCATTTTTTTACTTCAACGTAAAATGTTTATAAATATTTAAAGTATTATTAATCGTAATGGAATTTCGACAAGGTATCTCGCATTCTCGTAGAGCCTTTGAGCGTACGCATGTGTAACTATAAAATATTTATATAACGTAAAAACCCACAACCTCTAAAGGACGCGATGATTCACGCTGACCTCGCAAGATATGATTATTACCATTTCGCTTTTGCTTATAATAAAGATACTAGAATAATTATAAATTCAATGCGATATATGGTGTAGAAAATCTCACGTATAAAAAGTTTATGTGCAATCAGAATTCATTTAAATATTAATACACAATTGTAGACGGACACACAATAAAACGTAAACTTAAAGCACCAAATACGGGATGAAGCACGACCAATCAAGAGATGGGAACTGTGAAATACGAACGTAATTTTTAATATAGCGTACATGCGGCGTTAAAAGTGGAGCCACGAGTGAAATACGAGTAAACTCATAACCCAGTGATGCGAAAGAACACAAAAGTGCACTAAACGTTACGCCAAAGATCCGCGCCGGCTGCTCACAAAACGCGAGGTATCATCGGGACGTCGCGTCGGTCTCGTTAGTCCCATTCAGTTGTTCGCTTCCGTGGGCTTCACGGACTACGGAATTTTTGCTGCCCATTCGTCTGTTGCTCTTTTATTTGGAACCCGCCGGTCGGAACATCGCCATTGACTTTTACGATTGCACGTTACTGTGCCCAAGTTATGTACTAAATATATTATCATTCGCATAAATATTTCAGTCCAGGAGTAATTTGTGTATACACTGGTACAGCTTCTGCTTCGCTTCAATTTAATTGCAGCGGTTTTCAATCATCCTTCATCAGAAATAGTAACGATCTGTTTTCGAAAACGAACCATAAATTATTTTAATAAGCGTTTATGTCATACTGTAGAGTGTATATATATATGTAGGAAAGTTACGATACTGTTTTTTAAATATTTAAAATAGTCGGCGGGGTAGACTATGGCCGTAACGCTTATAATTATGTGAACCCTTGTCATTTTGAGAGGACCGTAGTGTCCAACAGTGCAGCAAATAAACTTGCAAACATGGTTAGATTATGATAATAATAACTATTATTATTATTTAAAAAACAACTATTATTATTATTAACTAATAACTTTATTTATTTTCCCTTAAACAATACATAACAATTGTGGAGTATCAAAAACAAGATTTAACATAACCGTATAAAATGGGATATTTAAACAATGTTTTATTTTATAATCAATAACATGACTTTAGAATGGATAGTAAAACGGTAGATTTAAATTTAGGCAAAGCGTTAAATCATGACAAATTAATTCATGATCGGCTCCGATTGAATACCGTTACGTTAAATTAATACAGCTGCGAAAAAAAAAATGCGGTGGAGTTTACTGTTAATTTTGGCATCTGTCACCTTTTCTCGTTTTAAGATATTTGTATAGTTATCTAATACGGCAGCTTGAGTTACAAACAGATAACTCATTCAGACTAATACATATTTATATGTATCATCAATAAATCAATTATTGTAATGACAACAATAGTAAATATCACAAATACTTGACTTGTGTCAGACGCAATATCCATACAGTTGAAGCTTTATCGATACGAAACCAAAGCGGTTAGCCTTCATAAATCATCATCAAGCATATCCTCAATATATGTATAATTATATTTTTGAATCGTTTCTTAAACATTCCGAGCATAACGTACCGTTTTACCTGCGTCGATTTCACATTTGTGATGTATCTTGAAGCTTATTTGATATGTAAATAAATTTAAATATATCCTTAAAACAGATACCCTCACACACGCATAAACAATACTTCCACTCTAAAAGGTTCACGCGTAACGTTGCAAAAACACGTAATATTTCTGAGAAGATTACAATAAAGGTACAGGTAGATAGTATTGGATCCCTTACATTCACCGGAGTCACGGATTAGTTGGGCTTAAAAGCTTTAGTGACTCACTGTAATTCGGTCAGGTAGAATTTTGCAAAAGGGTCGGCACATCCGTATGGCTGCACAATATCCTTTTTGACAATTACATTTTTCGATACAATACTCTTACGTTGTTCAATCGATCCCCAATACTTAAGACTGTACTGGAGTATGGAAATTGGAGCTTATGAAAAAGTCACTTTGCCGGTCTCAGTAAGACAACCGCTTCATAATCTTAAAAACCACTTACAGGGAACGGGTTCCTCTCAACATAACTTACTTGTTTAGGGAAGTTAAGACGAACAGGATCGCATAAATTGCGACGGAATGAGTCATTATTTATGGCACCATTAAAGGTTCTTATTAATTTTTTTGCAATTGCCAGGAACGAGTTTCGAAATTGCACCCTTTGCTGTGGGATTTTTCACTGGCAGCACTTAATAAAGAGTACTTTTAAAGTGCAAGGTCCGTTGCACATTTCTCGGATGCAGCGAAGGATGTCGGACTTTTTTGCATCTGTATCCAGTTATGCCTTCTATTTTACTAACGGAAAACCTTTGAATATGAAACAAATATATACACGTAGATTGATTTTGAAGTTGTATGTTCGTTCACCGGTAGCTATGTCCAGTGAAATTGTAAATTTCTATTTTCGATATACAATAAAAATGAGTATCACTTCACTGAACGAACACGGTACCGTACAAGAAGTTCTTTTGTATCGCATTACATATCTCTACATAGGGACAAACATTTATTTCAAATCCAAGCCAAGACGTCAATCGTCCATTACGTATGATAACAAATTCCTCGGCTTATGGGAAGTAATCAACTTGCATATCTAGAAACTAGACACCGGTCCAATGTTATTGAGGTGAAAATCAACTGTTTATGTGTCGACTGAGTGCACTTAAACGTGACACACATTCATAGGATATCTACTTATTTATTATTTTAAATTTATCTTCTACTTTTTTTTTCTAAAAATAAACATGAATAGTTTTATTGTATCCTTCTGTTTTATTTGCCTTTCAGCCACTTTAGTTCGTGTTAGTTAATTATTCATTAGCTGCATCTTAAAGTCATCATAAAGTGACTTATCAGCATTTTGTTACAACATAAAAACTATTTACCTACATAGTTATTCTCAAAGACCCATTTAGTAAGAAACAAATAATTTCATGTCCGTGTCAATTATGTCTTATCCAGAGAATTAATCGATATCTAAACAGATAAAAAATTGCATAGATTTTTTAGAAATAAATGATTAATATAAGCGACATTTTTATAGTTCATGAGAACGATGTTAGATGAAAACTAGTATACCATGGAGCATTTATTATTTAATCTTTACAAGCGATATTTCAACACTTTAATGAGACTGCCGCTTGTTTTAGACCGACCCATTATTGTGCGGTCTAATAATCCCTTTTGCGCGATTAATATCCCCCAAGCTTACAGCTTTAATAAATTTCCTGATTAGTTGTGTCTAAAACATAAATTCAGCCATTTTGCTTTGATAGCTCGAACACATTCAGTGGAGCCCTTCTCAACAGTATGAAATGTTTAGACAACAAATCAACTTTAAAATTAAAGCAATTTATGTACAATGACCATTTATTGAAGCATATTAAAGTACATATTTGTAAATAAAATGGAAGAGCATTTCTCCTTGAACTAAGACCCATAAAATATAAACTTATACAATCGCAATATATTTCAAGGAGAAGACATTTCACATATTTATATGCCGCATTTATTTTATTATATTGCCGGCAAACAAACAACAAGATTGCCAGAACGAATAGCTGGAAGAACCTAGGTACAATAAATCTAGGTAATTACCACGAGGTAAATATTTGTTTCCATATTTAGATATGTGAACCATACGGAAGCGGTTATATTAAAATTACTGATTAAGCAGTAAAGAATAATTCAATGGAATAAATGAGACAAAGCAGATCGTCGAGCGAGAACAGAGAAAGTTAGTATTAATTTATAAGTTAGGTTTTCCTCGTGGAAGGGCGGGCACGATGAAACCGCACAATGATACCGGGTTGGTTTTGAGAATCATCAAAGAAACGTGGTGATGTTTTCACTTTTACAATTACAAGAGACAATTCCGAAGCGCGCCCTGCATGGCAAATATAGAAAATGGCGTCGCAAAAACCTTTGAAGACACGCGGATGTGTCGTTTCAACGTTCCAATAATAAAGCGGATATTAACATTCTATTATCTGTCTTGTTTTTTGAATAGATATCTGTATACAAAGGTGTTTTATGTTTTTATAACGATCACAATATAACGGATAACATTGTATTTGAATTTAAAGTAGGCACAATGATAGTTTGACATATTCATTGGTCCAGTTGCCAGTAAGCCTGTCTATTGAGTCAGGAATATAGTTTCGATTCCCACCCATATAATATCCGAAGATATTATTATTATTAATGTTTTATAAAAAGCAAATGATAGTCCATTGTGTTAGATTCACATTTTTTAATATAATTTTGCTAGATATTGAACTGTCATTATTTCGTGTAGTAGCTATATTTCCTATGAATAATATATTTCCAGTTTAACTCGGAATTATTGAAGACAATAGTGAAGAAGCACTTTCTACACAAGCGTCCTACATCCAACACTGCGTCTCACCTACTATCAAGTGAGCATATCGTTGCAAGCCTATTTAAATAACAAAATCAAATATTATATAGTACAAAAAACTATAGTTGGGTGTTTATATACTTGACATCTATTACTTGATATTTGTAAACTTATTTATTTACAAATATACCACAACTGTGACCATTATTATAACGTTAAGATATAATGTACTTTAATTTCTATGCTGTGAAGTTCAACAGTGTATAGTTTATTCAGGATATCCCATGTCGAATAACAACACTTGATCTGACTTCAAAACGCAAACACTATTTATTGAAATCATCTCACTTGTCGGGCGTTGGCCAAAACGTGTGGAAGTGTGACAATATATTCTCTAGGTCGTACAACAACAGGGCTAGATGACCGTTAACACGATCCTATTTCTTAGAGGGGTAACCAATTGTTATTTGTGTCATGTCGCACGCCAGCGGCGAGAGCTAAATGCGTAAACCAACTAACGGTGTCGGTTCAACGAACGGAAAGTGGTACTAATAATAATATCCCCACCTGCCACATGCCGCGGAAAGGAAGTCTCGATGCCTGCGTACCATACACTACCTATTAGGAGTATCCTTCTACACGCAAGGAAGTGCCGAGGAAACCAATGAGTAACATAAGTACCCGTATGACATCATTTTCTAAATCTAACGTATATCTAACACGTATCTGACTGATTGCTTATTAGCAGCGCATTGATACGACAGAGTGATTAATCAACGAACGATCCAAGATACATATACTTATATAACTAAAGGCGGTGACTGTGATTTATATCCCCTTTAAAAACGCCGACCGAGCTGAAGTATAAAGCGAACGGAATTTCCTCGTGCAATAATCTTCGAACGTGGAGCGAATGACGCGAGGAATACGAAAACTCGAAAAACGAAATTAAAATGAAAAGTAAAATTCGCCCACGTTACATTATGCCCCAAACTGACCGCGTGATTTCGTACGTGAACGTGAATGTCGGTTTTTGTACGGATCTCAGCCGTCCACTTGGAGGCATTTGATACCGCGCGACTGGATTTGGTTTGGTTTATTATTATTATATAGTAGTCGTAGTTTTATTGTATATGGCGGCCGGCAAATGGGGAGCCTTAGCCCTAACTCCCGCATTACACCTTAGGGAGAGGGAATGCCAGAAAAACAGCGCTGCGCGGGACCACGTCACGGTCTCGCGTCAGCATAAGCTGAGGCACTTCCTTTTGCCACATTTTGTTATGTAGTATATGTTTTCCTATGTAATTGTTATTTTCTTTTTATTTTTAAAGTTTTGTCTGTAAATTTACTTATTTTTACTTTCCGTTATTTTTGTACAAACTGTGTGGCAATAAAGACATTATTTAATATTATTATCATTTAGCATACTTTCGTTTATTTATCTACATTGACAATATAAAAACTTTTACTTTTTCGATCGTGCCGTGCGTGATTCGACAAAAATGCTTCATCAAAAGAACTCTAAGCGATAACATTGAGTAGTCCTCTTCAGTAACGCTTTAAGATGTTTACAACTACCTTCGACTACTTGAAATAAGTATTAGCAATCGAGTATATCATTTCAATTGTCATGAAACTTACTAATATTTACTAATTTCACATTAAGAATACTTTTACTACGCGTTAACTAACCAGCGCAACCAGTTTCCGATTGTTGACTTCCTATTTTCTAACGAGATTTTTTTTCTCTTTCCCGCAACTCGTTCAAGACCGGGGCTTCTTTCACAATGTAGGAACGAGTGAAAAATGCCAATAACATTTTATGTTGCGCGCTACAACTATTTGATGGCTTATTCGCTCCGGTTGAAGAAAAACTAAAGGAAATCTTATCTTTTGTCGCGTCCCGAATACTTCAAGTTGTTCCACAATCGCATGTTACATTTCTACACAATATTTAACTAGAAATTATGCTACATTACTCATTTTGTACACCGTCGACGGCTTTATAGGTGGTTTAAAATTCCGACAGACCGGTTACCTGCTAACCCGTATCTCCACCGATCTCCACAGATATCAAGGTACACCCCATTTATTATACTGTTTAGTTAGCTGCTATTAGTAATTGTTTATAGAATATGTTAATATATACCTAATTTAATATGAGAATAATTATTTGAACGACCAAAAGGACATTTTTGTAACTCGCTCGATCTTTACTACAGCGGCTAAAATCATTATCCTTTATTTACTTACATCAACATGAAAAGGTCGACATTCAGGTACAAACCCTTCAGACGTTATTCCATTTCATTTGGTCGGTGAGCCCTCAGTAACTCTCTCGCTGTGAAATCAAATATGAATATTGAAAGCGCGTCTAAAGCCATATAGAGGTTGATGTGGAAAAAGGCGGTAACTGTAAAACAGTCGACGATCGAGTGACACTGACAATGAGAAGGCGTAGTGTTCCATTTTAGGTGGTCGGCACGTATGTTGTAGTACGTGGACAGTTTGCGGGACAGAGTCGCGCGACCACGTACAGACTTTCCAACGCATAGCAAACAGACGATCCGCAAACATCGACACCTACGCTGCGGTTTAATACGCATTCATTTTAACCGTTCGCTGGTGAACATATCCGACGCTGGTAGACATAGACACTCACATAGCAGAAACAGAAAACCCTATAGAAACAACGCGATCATGAAATGTTAAGATTTCTATTTTTAAAACACCTGCCTAAATAGCAATGCAGTATTAACACTATGATAAAAATTTAAATAATAACAGGTAATAATCTAAAATAACACCGCAGATATTACAAATTTCGTATTACGTTAGATGATATAGACTATTCTCACAAAGCCGACTCGATAAATACACTTCAAAGAGGAGTCGTTCGCAGTCAACTTCCGCCATCTTGTGATCGGCAATCTGGCGCGAAAGCATTCCGTTACACAAAGTGAGCAGGCCTCGGCGCCCGCCAGCACGATATTTGCTTGATTAGCGAAGCGACGCATAATGGATGCGATAACACGAGATCATTCACACCGGGTACCCACTACCAACCTAGAACTTCACGCTTCAGACGCGGCCAGTATTATATTCAATATAAGCGTACACGTATCGGATATAACATTCGAATAAATGTCCACCCATTCCTAAACCGACGATGTATCCCCAACAATATGTTACGTCGACTGGTATTTGGAAAACATATTTGTCGGGTACTACAATATGGGTGATCTGGGTCAAACACAATTCCGCCGACCGCAAACCAATAACCGTCTTTCCAACGAATGTTAAGTAAGAAGTACGAGTATGTAAATTCATAATTGTATAATAATATAAATTGTAGATCATTATGTAAATAAATCTAAACCCGCCTTCTATCTTTTCAGGTAACCGAAGCGATTGAGCTCATTATTGGAATCACTTACAAATAAAGGTAACTAAGTGCGGGAGGCATATTAGCTTTTACACAACAAACAGATTGAGCAAAGAAAAAGTTATGCCTCTCACTTTCTTCGAATTACATCTTATATTCGAGCCCACGTGTGTGAGATGTGAAAGTGAATATTCGGCAGCGGCCGGACCGTTCTCACAGAACATTTTACAATCATTGCCTACTAACTATAGCCATTGATTGTCCGGAACATTGTCAATCAACTTTCCATTAGGCTCGCGTTTTGTGAAACAATCTAAATACCGATCGCCGCCCGATGGATTTTACAGCTTTACACATTTCGCATTGATAGAATTAAAGACCCAAACGATAGATAAAGTTATGATTTTTCTTGGAAATGTTATAAATACAGAGAATATTTTAGGGCCGGCCAAGCGTTGGGGTTACTACGTTACATTGTTTTAGGGTCGAAAGGCGGACATTTCACGAAGTGTTTGTACTGATCGCACAAATATTTGCCAGTTCACCAGTCAGACTTACTAACCACGGGTCCAATGGCCCAATAATAACGATTATGCAATGAATTTAATTGACAAATAATCGTTGTATTGGATAACGTTATGCAGTGTGAATAATCAGTGTCTCTAATACATTTTCATTCGGCCGTTAAGTTCATAATTGAGCAGTGTAATTAAGAAATGTAATTAGAAAAAAACAAACTATATAATTTAAACTTCAATACTATTTTATATTCATCATTTATGTTTATTTTTTGTCATGTTCAATGCCATACACGATACAGATAACTATTATTTTATTATCATCAAAAGATAATTTATCTTTTGATCTTCTTCTTATATATTATCATGATGGTTGCCATCATTTTGATGCATACGAAAAGCCGTGACGTATAACAATGTCCCAAAAATAATATGCTTGTAATGAGTCTGGATAATTGGTCATCTATTAACGTATGTATTTATAAATGTATGTATGTAGGTATATAGTTTATTATGTGCCTAGTTACATTGGTTGGATGTGTTCTAAGAATTTATTTTTACTATTCATTTAATTAGCGTCGAAAAATAAAAGTATCGAAGACACTGTAGAACAGATTACACAAGATAAGATGATGTTATGCTAAATGTTAATGTATTTTTTTGATCATGTTGAAATACTAATAAATAAATGAGGGATATGCTAATCCCACTTAATCAGGATATAAGCCTTATTATAACACCTCGTGAACAAGCTTATAAATTCAATAAAAATGGAAACCGGAAACGTATCACCGGCTCAAGTGTATCGTGCATTACAATACCTATCTATATCGATTCATTGGAAATCATGCCGTGATTACAGTAAGCCTTTATAAAATTACTGATGAAATAACACATTATCAATTAATTGAATCCATTAACTCCGCGTATATCGAATATCAAATAAAATTGTTTCGTGAAAATTTAACGGTACTCAACATTCCATTATGACGCTCGCGAATGCTGAGTGGAATTTATTTGACAATTAACATTCAGGACAATGCTGATAGTATAACCACATTCCCGCTGGTACTCGTCCTTGTGCACTTTATAACGGAAGGTTAACCTCGATCTAACTGTACGGTACAATCTGATATTTTAGGAAGTCATATTTGAACAGAACAGGTGCTCGTACTGTAGCCAGAAACCCAAACTTCGTAATACACATCCAGTCAACATTTATTCTGATAACTTTATTATAACTCTTCCATTTATATCATCTACTTTACTGTGAAAAGCGAATTGTTTTAACTTTTATTTCTTTGGACCCGCTCTACGCATTACGAAAATGTAACAATGAAATAGATATACTTTTTAAAATCAATCGACTTAACTTTGAATTTTGAAAAAATGCAATTGTTTAACCTTAGAAATAGTAAGATCAGAAAAAATAATTAACAGTAAATAAATTAGTTTGCCAGTCTGTACACGCAATTGAGCTTGTGAAGCAAGAAAGTAATCGGCGTCCAGAACATTGAAACTCAGAATTTTCTACTTAGAAAATGATCTTATAATAATATAGAATCATTTGCATAATCCAGTTAATTGTAAGATTTTGGTTTTGTAACCGGTTTGGTGTTATATTTATTTCTTAGTTTTTTTCCAACCTATACATATAACATTACGGCCATGAATTTTGTATTATTTTCAACCCCCGCCAATGACGTAATAAATAAACTGAAAGGACGCAATCATATTTTTCAATAATCCAAAATGAAATCAATTTATCTAAAACGAATAAAATATAACTAAATCCGATTAAAAAAGTATTGGTCCTGTAAACGGATTTTTTCATGGAACAGTGAAAACTAAAATTAGTTTAGTCGATGCGGAATCCCGCTTTGACGGTCGAATGGATTTAGAAATTCACGATTTATTATTTTTATTTGGACCACTCAACTGGTGTTTCGTAAAATCGCTGAGAACGCAAGAGGAATATACTCGGTATCTCACAGTTTGCGACCGGTCTGTAAGATGTGGAAACTTTTATCACATTTGCCTAGCAGTGTTAATTTAAAAGCGTGAGAGAATACATACATATTTCAAAACGCAGCCATTCTCTTAACTTAAAATCAAATAAGCGGGTCAATTTGAAGCAATTTTCCCATTGTGACAATGGTCAATTAGGCTCTTCGTGACCCAATTCGGCTTTATAACGGAATATGAAAGAAGACCACAAAACGTTAATGGTAATTATGTAGAGTATATTACTTATTGCAATTTGACAACATACCGCTAAAAAGATACTAGATCGCATTAACTTCGGTGAGTGATTGTTAATTTAGTCTGTAAGCTTTAATTTTGCAGGACAAACGTAAGCATGTTGCTTTTTTGCTATATAAGCGTCTTGTTATCTCAATTAGCAAATTGAAATTGCTGTGCGGCGCCATGGGTTCTACCAATAAGTTAATTTTAACCCTAGCATGATTGCCTCACATGAACAATGCTCGCCCGCATGAGGCAATTCAGCGGCTCGCAACATTATCGCGTAGGTCGACGAAACAAAAGCGGTGTCAAAGCTAGTCTGCAATTGGAATGCGCTAATTGCATTTCGATTACGTGTTGCATGCAACTGACGGGATCATATTGAAATTTCGATGGTCACATTGTTATCGAGCATTGGAACAGTGTACGGTTGATTTGTGGTATATAACTTTAATAATCCCTCAGCCTTAATTGTAACTACATATTGAAAACTTTAGTTTGGAAGGGATAATTTATTTGCAAAAGGTATCTTGCCACTAAAATATCTAACGTTTCTTAGTCACGGGTAAGTATTTAGGAGTACATTTGTATTCAAATCTTGTATATAGATTTATGTAAAATAATTGTATTAATTATATCTCCTCTAGTGTAAAGACAACAAAAAAGAAAAAAATGCGTCAATACAGAAAATAAAAAATAAAATCAGTTTAAAAAGCTTTAAGTTGTAATGAGTATGATTTCTTTAAACATTATAAAACCATTAATCGATTTCATTTCACCATCATAAGCGAGATTCTAAGTTACGAGAGTATCCCTCAAATGATAGGATAATTAAGTCGCAAGATATCAACAGTTTTCTTATTCTTAGCATATTCAAAAAAGATAAAAGATACCACTCATCAAAGATCACACGTCAAGGTGTAGAAAAAGTAGCTGATATAAGAAATACTATGTCTACCTAATAGATTTTAAAAATAAGATAGCCTATTTACCTAACACTTTATACGAATATACTTAAACTCACAATACTTTTAGCGTATTAAGTAATTGTTATTTCATTTTTGAGTAATCCGTTTGTTGGACTAGGTCCAGTGGTTATAACAATGAATATTAATCACGTGTATGGGTATAAAATCATCTATATATGTATGTATTAGTTTTATCAGCTGTTTAAATGCCGTAAACACAGGCTCCGCTTAATTGTGTAAAGTTGTCCCAATTGCTTAGATTTGAATAGATTTTTCAATCTCACCCACTTAATTTTGTGCTTGTGTTATACGAAACATTCATTTATCAAAAAAATAAGAGATATAAAAATAAATTGCAGATTTTAAAATTTGAATTTGCTTTCGAAATGGAAATTAAATCTAAGAAAACTTATTACATTTACATATATGAATTCGTTTATTAGTTGTAACTTAATAGCTACATAGGTATATGGTAATTTCTGTATTGGAAAAATTGTTCTCAAATTATGTTTTTGAAAGCGTTAACGAGTTCGCCTCAGTTTTGGAACAAAAACTATGATTAATCGCCCTAACTACACGAGTGTTGACTAGCGAAAAAGCACACTTTTACAACAATTACATGTTCTAGTGATGCGTGGGTTCAGACAATGGTGGAGGGGATTATCTCAGGCTTCGTGAGAACAGGCCACGGGGGCACGTGGAGACATGACGTATCACGAGGAAGTTCCGATCCTATATTTCCAATGTTATTAGTTTTACATAAAATACGTGTGCACTCATCTATAAACTCGATGTGAATCGATCCGCCTTATACTAGACGAATGAACCAATTTTTCACAACCCAAAAACGTTATATAATACAGGAGTTCTCTCTTGCGTTTCTCCATGCGAATCTTGATAAATTAGACCCAAACCGCAAGCGTAATAACATTTGTTACATGTGTACTTGTCGCAGACCTACCGTTATAATCCTGTACCGTATTTTGTTATAGCTATGTACGTATACAACACGAATGCTTAGATAATATGAATCACTAATTAAACTGCCTCGTTGGTCGAGCGGTTGCTAGCGCGACTGCCGATCGGAAGGTCCTGGGTTCAAATCCCGGGTCGGGTACTATTGGATTTTTCTAATTTAGAATTTCTAGTAGTGACTCGGAGTCT
>DWEM01001339.1:0-14648 GCA_018245935.1 Agara belti belti | reverse complement strand
AAATAAATGCCGCTATGCGCCAAGTCTATCATAGTTCAGTTTATCACTATTTACATTATACGTATATAGTAGTAGTAGTAGTAGCTTGAATGTTAGTATTTCGGCTCGGTTTATCGATGGACACAAATGACTTAGGTTTTTCTAGTGGGTGATCTGTCCTATCTTCTCCGACCGCTCTACCGCCCCCTTCTAACAGACGTTGACCTATATAACGATAACAACTAAGAATCGCAGTAGCATCGATCGCTTCATCTGATGCGTAATAGGACTTGAAAACTTGCAGTGTCGTGTGTGGCGGAGCGTCTGGAGGCTATCAACGTCCCCAACCTCAAGCTGCGGCGGGTGCTCAAGGGTCATCAGGCCAAGGTGCTCTGTTCCGACTGGTCTCCGGACAAACGGCACATCGTCTCCTCTTCTCAGGTGAACATGTTTAATTATGGTTCAAAAACGATATCGGCACATTAACGAATGACTCGCTGAGCTTTTACCAAACGGGCGAGCGGTCCACCGCGAGTTAGAAGCGGTCATCGAGTTAAATGTCTTCTCTCGATTGACATCGAGCTGCTCTTACGACTGTGCATCCACCCTAGCTCGCCGATGTACAGTTTCGTTCGGAAGAAGCGGCCGATACTCTTACGTGTCACCCGATGTGTCGGGTGAACGGCCGCGAACCACGAGCGCTCCGCGTCCTCGCCGGACTCGCTAAGTGATACAATGTATACATCGGCAGGACGGCAAAGTGATAGTGTGGGACGCGTTCACCACCGCCAAGGAGCACACCATCTCCATGCCGAGCACGTGGGTGATGGCGTGCGCGTACGCGCCCAGCGGCGGCGTGGTGGCGGCCGGCGGGCTCGACAACAAGGTGACCGTGTTCCCGCTGGGCGACGAGGAGCCGGCCGCGCGCAAGCGCACCGTGGCCACGCACACCTCGTACATGTCGTGCTGCCTGTTCCCCAACACCGACCGCCAAATCCTGACGGGCAGCGGCGACGGCACGTGCGCGCTGTGGGACGTCGAGTCGGGCCAGCTGCTGCAGAGCTTCCAGGCGCACGCGGCCGACGTGATGGCGTTGGACCTGGCGCCGTCCGAGCTCGGCGACACGTTCGTGTCGGGCGGCTGCGACCGCGCCGTGCTCGTGTGGGACATGCGCTCGGGGCACGCCGTGCAGGCCTTCGACGCGCACCTGTCGGACGTGAACAGCGTCAAGTTCCACCCGTCGGGCGACTCCATCGCGTCCGGCTCCGACGACTCGTGCTGCCGGCTGTTCGACCTGCGCGCCGACCGCGAGATCGCGCGCTACGCCAAGGACAGCGTCATCTTCGGCGTGAACGCCGTGGACTGGTCGCTGAGCGGGCGCCTGCTGTTCGCGGGCTACAGCGACTACACGGCGTGCGCGTGGGACGCGCTGCGCGGCGCGCGGCTGGCGCTGCTGGCGGGCCACGAGCACCGCGTGTCGCGCCTGGCCGTGGCGCCCGACGGCACGGCGCTGGCCACCGCCTCCTGGGACGCCACGGTGCGCGTGTGGGCCTAGCCGCGCCCCCCGCGCCCGTCCCTCCGCTCGTAGAAGAGAACGCCCCTTTTAGTTGACCTCGTACGTTTTTATTAAATATGGTTAATTTGTATATACGCGTCATACGTTTGTACAGTGCGATAAAAGTAACAGTAGAAGCGATCATTCGCCGTCTCGCGGCGGCCGCTCCGCGCGACGACGACGCGACGATGCATTCTAATAAAATGTTGCCCGTACTCGAAATAGACTCAAGTTATAAACGTATTCTAGGTAGAAACACTCGGTTACGCACAATATTTGTTCGTTAACCGTAATTACCGTTAAACGATTATTTGTAACCGGAGATCAGTGACGCGCCGTGCGGTAAACCCGTACCGTATGCACGAGTGATGTTTTAAAACTGTTTAATTTATTTTGTATTTTACGTTAGTATACATTAAGTGTTTAACGAGACAGTGAAACCAAAAACTACCAAATAGCAATAATTTAATACGAATATGAAGCGAGATACGTTAGACCGCGCGGCGCCAGACGCCTCCGCCGTGCTCGTACGTGTGCCGGTGCCGGGTCGTCGCCGCGGCGAGAGGGCGGCCCCGCAGACTTCCATCGGGGATTTCGTCCGTTTTTCCTACACGTTGTTTTATTTTTATTTTATAAGAGCATGCAAACGGGCCGACGGGCCACCCGACGCCTGCAACACCAGAGGAGCCGCCGGTGCGTCGCCTTGCACGAGTGCTATATGCGGTCAATAGTAGTTCTAGGAGGACCATACGAACGAGGCGCCCTCGTCTTTCTATAGTGGCGTTTTATTTTCAATATCGGTGTTCACTTAGAAACGAAACGTTCTCACGGTCGCGAGATGTAGGTATTCGATGTTGTAATCGTCCCATTTGGTTAACGGCGTGGCGATACATGAAACTTCGGCGCCGATTTCAACGTAGAGGTGGAAATTGTGTTCTCGTCGGGCGACGAGCGACACCGACCGCACCCCTTCCCCTCCTCCCCGCCCCTCACCGCGACTCGCCCCTTCGTCCCGTTCATTTCGAGGACTATTTTTATGTAATACACAGTTGTAATGTTTCTGAAATGTGTTTAGGGACAAATTATAATCGGAGCGAATATTTCCGATTATCATATAAGTATGTAGATATACGTATCGAGAGTATTGCTGTATGTTGCATAATAATATTGTGTGTTCCCGCGTAAAGTAATGTTTTCAATATTCGACCGCTGCGGAACTCGACGTATTAGTATGAAATGAAAGCGCGCACATCTTAAAGGACCCGTGTTATATCCTACCGTTGGTCGAGCAGACCGCCGGGAGGGGCGGGGGTATGTATGAATTTTCTATAAGAAAATTAACTCTTACATTACAAATCTTTAAATTTGTAATTGTTCATTTAGATGATGATTAATAATGAATCACACTCATCGATTCATTGTATCACTTACAATTAAAATCAATCTTCAAATAATATACGTTTTTTTCTTTGATCTTTTGTTTAATCGTTCTTCTGAAAGGGGCATGAGATTTTTTTTAGGATAGGGGACCCCGTTCGGGCGAGCGGCTCGCTTTACGATTTCACTCCCATATCCCGCCAAAAAATGTTTCACGTCAAAAAACCAAACGATGTAGTATCGTGATGGTACACCGTGGTATCGGAGGGAGCGTTCGGCGGGCGGCGACACGTGCACGGTCGCAACACTAGATGGCATTGCCTTCACAGAAAGATAAATGCTAAACGTAACGTTATTGTTATTAACGGATAGTTTATAGCGTTACGTAACGCAACGCAATAGAATAATACAAATTAGTCTGGTGGTGCGTTCGAGATTTTCTTTTCAATTTTTTTTGCATGGAGGATGCGTTTTTGGGGCGCGTAGCCGTCACGAGTGGTCGGTGCCGCCCGCCGTCGTCGACGGCCGTACGCTAATGACTATAGGATTATTATAAGTAGGTAATCATCGGTAACGAGACTCCAGGAAACGGACCGGCAGTAACATTACTCGTCGACGGCGTCGGCTACGTAAAGCGGAGTCTACCACTAAGTGACCTGCCCGTACGCTATCTCGGGAGGCCCCGGTAACGGTGTCGACGTCGACCCGAGGTGACCGATTTCCATCACCCGCTCAAATCGTGCTGGACAGTTCGCAAAGCCGCAGCAATCGATCCCATCATTATTGCGGAGGGGAATAACTTGCTGTCTATGTCGCACCCACATCGTAGAATTGATCGCTTCGTGATGTTTTCGAACATTACATGAAATGGCTGCACTTCTCGAAATTGAAATATCCTGGAAATACAAGTCTCCACTAGCCACATCGATGAATAATCGGCGTTTCACCATATTACCGGCCGATTGACGCTTAACTGCTCCATGAAATGGTCAAACATTAATGATCATATCGTAAAATAGTTACAGTATTTACCGGGAGAGGCACTGTTTCGTTTTGTTTTCATGATGCATCATGGTGGCGGGTACACATTCTATTTTAAAAGCGAATGATAATATGCAAATAGACTATAAAAGTGCAATGACATGTCGTTGAATACCAAACTACGTGAATTTTACGAAAGTCCCGGGAAAAACAAGCGAAACTTGAAAAACCATGGAGTTCGGAGCCTGTTTTACATAATTGTATCTGTTCAAATCTTATTATATATTATTTTCCTTTCGAAACAAAAGCTATTGAAATCGTTTTATTTATCTTTTGACAAGGATTCTTACAATAAACGAATATCAGCAGTTTTTAAAAGTATTTTTACCCCACGTTAACGATATGGCAAACGTTTGAAATATCATTAAACGTTAACGTTAAAACAATCTGATCAGTTTTAGTAGGTCACTTCATGAAATGAACAATTCTACGATCTGGCCTATTCCTTTTCTGAAAATATTCGTTAAAAAAATCCTCCAATAATATACAAATGTTATATTGGTGCGCTTTTTCTCTCACTCTTACTAGTTACTTACACTTGCCATTTTTACTACGAGGACTGTATGAACAGATATAAAAAGAAACATTTATAAGTAATTTGTGTTACTTATGATAACCATTCTCGAGGATATTTTTTTAATTTATAACACTTATTCTTCATTTGACCTCTAATAATAAAGTTAGATATCGAAGTACATTCTGCCAATTACTATTGTAGTTTGGTTTTGCTACGAACAACATTTAGTTAATTATATTTCTAATTAGATAGACTTAAATTGCCATTGAATATTATACTACAATTAAATTATTTATTAAATTTCAGTCGGGCAGCACTGCTGTCTATCGGGCTCTGTCTGTTTTACACTGTGACTGTATTGTTGTTTCACTTTATCCTACAAACGTTCTATAGCAGCCGTGAGTCATTAATCGAATACGTCAAAGCAGTCAGTTCTTGCCTAATCGTACGCCATTTTGCGTTTGGCGCATGTACTGTGCAGCAGATAGTCGCTAGAGGGAGGAACTTAAAAAAGTGAATATTCTACCGAGGCGATCATCGGCCGACTATTAGTTGAATAGTCTCGTTGACATCAAGCGCACAGGCGTGTAACAGCTAGCAGCCATGGGCCGGGCGTCGTGTTTGCCACTGGCCCTTCTATTTTTAGCCAATGTAATTCTGTCAGAAGCACAAAGTAAGTATATTTTTTGTCTAAATTCCTTATTTTCGGGAGTGGTCTTTGAATGAATTGATTTTTATAATCGTGAAAATACCTGCATGTGCCTGACCCTATTTGTGTAGGTCAATGCAATAATCTCGTAGCTGGCGCCTGGATTGGAGTTCGTGATGTCATAGATCGCTTCACTTCACCGTGTCTTAACACACTTTGTTCGTATTACCAACAATATGTAATGTTTTCAAAAACATATCTTTTATGCGCGCACATGAGCTCATCTTTCAACAGTGCCCATCTCTACGATGTTAGACGTATTCCTACTGGTCTTAATTTTTTTTTAAGCTCCTTTTCGCCAATTCCGTTTATACGTTGCCGAATAAATTTTTCTTACATGTTTATATCAAAAAATTTGATTCATAATTTAGCCTACAAGAAATCAGTCATTTTCTCATATGCTCTAATTCAACATTATGTAAAACAAAAGCTTTGTATCTAATGTCTATAAATTGCACAGTTGCGCAATGATTCTGATAAACCAATAATTCAGAAGGTATGTCAGTGCCTTGACCACCATTGGAATAATTACATGTTAATATTTAATATGATTTACATAATATGCATGACATATTTGTTTACTTTATTTCATGATAATGTTTGTTGGCCTCATGGTGCTCATGTACCATCTCCAACACTAGGTCTAGGTCCACAGTGGAGCGACACGGGGTCCACGGTCTCCCGATGTCGACACGATACCAAAGGCAACATGTAGCATCCAATTTAACAAAGGTTTTTGCTCTGTGACTCGTGGATGTCCATGCACTACAACAGAATATGTCCGTCTGCACCTCTCTTTACTTCAGAAAACACTTTGTGTTCCTCAATATAGTATTTATAGTTAACATAATATGTTAGAAGATATGGTGTTGTAGTGATACTGTTAGGCGGCACGGCGCTATGGAGATCCGGTGACTGGAGCTAATGCTAATCCAATGCTCTTTGTCTACCCGAGCTGACAATTCACCACCCAATATTGATCATGCATATTTACATTAGTTTAGCTTTATTGAATAGTTTCAGTCTATTATACGCATTTCTTTATTTACTTATCAATAACAGTAGGTAGGATGGATTTAGAGACAAAATAAATAGGTCACCGTAATTTAGATTCAAGCTTCGTTCATAGGTTATATACATGGGATCGAATGATGCATTACACCAATATTGTGAAATTCCATAAAATATTTATTTGGAGCTGATGGGGGTATGTTTAAAAAACTACATGTGACCATTGACCGCATATGTAAAAAATATGAACGTATCTAAGCAATTGGCTCACTTTGAGTTGCATCACTTGCTCAGACCGGGCGAGCGGGCTGCACGGGAACACCCGCCCTAGACTAGTGGTGACGAGTGGCATGCTTTGTGTTTATTGTAGTACACTTGATATTCGTGTTATTTGGATGCAGTTATATTCATTCATTGAAAATCTTGAAATACACTTTTTTTCATATTCAAGTGACATGTTCACCCATACCCAATGTATTAATTTCTCTTTTGTGAACTCAAAGGTAGCAAGGAAAGAATGGCTTCATAAAGGGCTGTGAATAATTTTCATAACATAATTTAGAATAAACAAATATTGGTTAATTAGTTAACCGTTATCATGGGCAATTTAAAACACTAAGTTTTATTTTGATACAAGCACATAAACTAATATATAATTTCATAATGTATCTTTAGGGCATTACAAACATCGGTTTTCTTACTTCAACTAGCACTCATCTTGTTCCTGTATTGACGCATTTTAAAAACTGAGTGTCAATAAGTATCTATGTGAAGGATGCATGACTATTTCGGCCGTAGTTAAAGCTTTTAGTTTTCAATTCTAGTGTTCAGGTCGGATCCACGTTTTGTTCACAATCCAATTAGCGACCATACTCCGCTCTGATAAAATACCGGGAAATGACATTTCTCGATACATCAGTACAGTAACGGCTATCGGAACACAGACGACGGTAGGCTAGGTAACGGGCGCCAGGCACGCCGCGACCCCTCCCGACACTCTAGAGGTGGCGGCGTACACAGAGGCGGAGGCGGGCGTGAAGGCGGGCGACGCGACGGAGACGCGCGTGACGGTGGTGGCGGGCGAGCCTCTAGAGCTGGAGTGCCGTCTGCGGCCCGAGCAGCGCACCGAGTGGCGGCGCGACGGCGGCGCGCTGCCCGCAGACCTGCACGCCGACGGCGAGGTGCCGGCGCCCGACGGCCAGCTGGCGGCCCGGCTGCGCGCACCCGCCGCCCGCGCGTCGCACGCGGGACTGTACACGTGCTCGCGCGAGCGGGACCGGCGCGTGCGCCTGCTGGTGCGGTCCGCGCCCCCCGCCGCGCCTCCCGCCGCGCCCGCTGCGCCCGCCGCGCCGCCCGCCGGTACCGCCGCATGTGCCGCTCTCTCGCCGCCGCTTGGCCGCTCGTGCCGTAGTTAGCGCGACACCGTCTCGGCGCGTGTCTCACATCCTCAGTAGTTAGAAGTACGGTCACCGATCCGTCCGTTCCGTAGATTGGCTCTGTTGTTCGATCGCATTGTGCGACTCTATTATTACGTAGTTCGTGTATTGGTAATGTACTCTGTAGTATGCTCGGTGCCGGTCCCCGGTCGGTCGCCGGACGAAGGGCGCGGAGACGGGGGCACGGGCGTGCCGACGAGCACGCGAAAGCGCGCTCGACTAATCGGATGCTACCTAATTTTTTCTGCAATTTGAAATAACCGTGTAATATCGCCTTTAATTTAATCGCAACATTAAAGTTTTAATTACTTAGACTTCACAATACACATTCGCGTCGTAGCCGTTATCTCGGTTGATATCGAGCATTCGATTCGCGGGCGACGCTATCTGCGCCGCTCGTCTCGACGTGTATTCGTGTTACGTATCGAACAATCGAGAACGATTGGCCCGCCGGTGGGGTCACTAAAGGTGTCGTCACACTCGGTGGTACCCGTGGCGAGTGCACGGTCGCATACAATCGGAGCTGGCGCATTTTACCGATTTTCCAGAAACAGACTCCAGGCGACAATTATATATTTAGAAGTAAGTTTTGATCGTGCCCCGCGGAGGCCACGCACCCCGCGCGGGCCCTCGTCGCGGGGACTGTTTGACAGCTGTTGTTATTAGAAAACGAGCTGCTTATCGACCGTCCTCCTTGGCGGGCGGTACCGCGTCGCCGCGATGCGACATGTATTATCTATTTATCAACAAACGCGTCATCGACAGGCGCGGGCGTCTTTATTTCATGCCGTAAATACATACATTAGTGCTTTGTATTTTTTTACCTTTATATATAGTTACTTATACGAGTTGTCCGGGCCAACTTCGTACAGCCTCACAATAAATAGTTTAGCTACACCGATCTGAACCGATTTTAATCTTATTTGACGGGACGTACGTCATATTATGTTTGACAGGTAATTAATATTCGACACTGCGATGGTAGCGCAGTCTGTCGGATCCGATGTGAAACATTCTAAAATCAACAACTACTTACAAATTTATTAAAAAAACATTTTCCAGTGGAACAAATTGTGAATCTAAACCATTCTCGAGTCCCCTTGTACACAGAAAAATTTCATCAAAATCGGTCCAGTCGTTTAGGAGTTCAACGACATACACACGCACACAAGAAATATATATATAAAGATATCCTATAAAACGTAACCCTAGGAACACAATAATGTTATGGACTAGGTGATGGTTATTTACGTGGCGGGAGTCGTGCGCGGACGGAGCGCCACACTGTTTGGGAAAAACCGAGCAAGTTAAATAAAGGGATTTAGATGGCAATCATTGGCGTCACCGTCGGTGTACGGTGTACGTGTATGAGCTCGGGGACACGACCGTTATCTCTGTTGCAATTGTACATTTTAATATGTTCTGTACATAAGGCAAAGACGTTTATTTGCACAAATATGGGTACATATAAAGATGTTACAAGATTATTAGTTCGAGCCATGTTGTGCCTTTCTCGGCGTACAAAATTAAGAAATAGAAGTAAAGGTACAAATTAATTATTATTACTAAATTATTAGACAACAATTTACACACGTGTAACATATAAGATATATACATACAACTATAAGTTCGTCTCAAAGAAATGATTTATGTTTATTTTTGATTATTTCAGTATATATAGATTAGTTATTAGATTTGTTATTATTGTTTTCTTATTATTTACTGTTCTCTTTGTTGTGTAGACGTTATTTCTACCATCTTTTAACTACTTCTACAGTCGAAGGTCTGCTGGAAGACATTTCTTTAGAGATAAACGGTACCTTTACAATGTATTTCTCGTAACTTAAATTATTAAGTGTGCATAAATATGAAATAAAAAAAAACCAGTCGGTGGAATTAAAAAATATATTTGGGTAACATTAATACATATTAGCGATCCGCTCCGATTTCGTAGGGGTATAAATTAGATTTAAAAAAACCAACTGCTCATAGGGAGATACCACCGTGCCTTATATATGCATATATAGATAGAATGTTGATCGTCTCGGCTCCATGCCTCGCCTCGCCCGACGTGCCTCGAGTGAAATCAATGTTTCAATAAAAATAGGTATTTTCTGCATTTCTTAATCCATTTATTAAGTGACAACGCAACCTCGAGCGGCTCCCGGAGCCGGGGAGCGCGGCCACACATTTATTATAGTGCCTTACATTCGTTCAATTGTAGCTGCGTAGACAGACTGTGCCTTAACCGTTGATATTTTAATAATGACTAGATGGTACGCGCGCCGCCTCGCGACCGTGCGGCGCGTGCGGCTGCCGCGGGTCTCTAATGGATTGTTCGGTTTCAGGCGACGCGGAGGGCGACGTGCTGTACAACATCCGCGACAGCTTCTCTCTCAACTGCTCGCTGTCGGGCGGCAACGACGCGGAATACGTCTGGTCAGTGTGTTGCGCCCCGCCGCGTTACTGATACTACTTCTAGCATTCCGTCGTTTATAAAACGTTAAAATACATTTAGTTCCAACGTTTGTTTAACGGTTATTGTAACATTCCAAACTCGAATTCTTCGAGACGCCGTTCCCGTCTTTCATAAAGAGCTCGGACCCCCCGAATCCCCCGAATCGGAACGCTCCGTCGCCCTGTCGTTGCGATTGATATGAACATGCATATAAAGCGACCGACGCTTCTCATTATGTACATCGCACGTATGTTTCAACACGTGAACGAGTCGTAAATACATGCATTAAATCCATTAATTTTAAATTGAATACCGCTGAAAGGGTAACTCATTAGACAATCTGAAAATCACACACACGGTATATGAACGTGAGCCGCGGGTGTCGATAGCGAGTCGATCACCGCGGTGAAGCGCTCGTTCCGCGTATCGCTGTCGGTATTTGTTCAGTTAACTGGCGAGATGATTACTCAAGGTTTATTGCATTAGCGGGACTATGGCCGATACCTAGGAATGTTTTCGTCGAGTTCACACCGTTTGTTCTATTTTACACATATTCTAATATACCCCTAGATGTCGCTAGCAGTATAGTATTACAACGCCGTGCTTAACTAACGATTGCATTGCATTTAATCTAAGATACCAGAGATGGCACTGAACGACGACCCGTTTTTTGTATCGTTTATTAACATTAATATTTTTTTGTAATTCGAACTTATGAAATATTATAATTTATATTTTATGAACGAGTCAGAGGTGCGCGCCGGAATCGAACCCAGACCGCCCGGAGCGGGATACCGAAACGACCCACTGGGCTATCGCTACTTATATTTTATGAAAAATAATTTACTGAAATCTCAAATAACGAATTTTAAATTAAAATGCCACGTGCTTTTTGTCCGTATTAGAAATTGTTAATTTTTTTTTAATTAAAATTTTTATTAAAACAAAGTCACGTCGGTGTCAAACGAGCATGCGTTAATCTAAAGACGCGTGCGCGCACGGCGGAGTCGGACGGCGAAGTGCACTGCCGACTAGCGACTAGCGCCGCCACCGCGCCACCGAGCGGCTGGCGCTAGGTACGGAAGCGGACGCCGGGTATCGCTACGAGAGCATTTATGAAATATTTTTATTTTATATGTTATGAAAAATGGTACATTAAATTCTCAAATCACAAGTGGCAAAAAACAATTAAAATGCCACATGTTATTTGTAAATATTAAAATTCCCTAACCTTCAAACGAATTAACATTAAAAGTTGTAAACGAAGAAAAAGATCACAAATATATTACTCGCTCTGAACTACTGCTTAGTATAGGACAATTTACAAATTTATCACAAAATGTTAATTTATAAATGTAATGTACTGTTTACGCACTGTATACATACTAATGATAATGTAAATAAAAAAGATTGCGTTTACTGTAGTACAAGACGATTTGCGACAGAATTGCTATCTAAAGTTCTAATATTTTACTACTAAACTAAATCGCTCCCTCCCTCTTCTTGGACACAAAAACGCGACTTTTCGTCGCGTTTCATCCGTAAGTATTTTACCCTCATGCGCGCCAAGAAGTTTCACCTCAATAAAACAGATTTGCAACAAAATAAAACGGCAACCTTACTTTTAAGCACATATCTAATGCAGCGTAGAAGACGAGGCGCCGCATTCGTGCTCTCTAGCATTCCTCCGAGAAACGGTAAAGTGCAGGGTAAAGACTCACACGGGTGCGCGTCGCGTCGCAGGAGGAAGAACGGCACCGTCGTGGGCGAGCTGCCGGAGCTCAAGGAGCGCTACGAGCTGAAGCGCGGCCGCGCCGAGTTCAAGATGGAGCGCGCGCTCGAGGACGACTTCGGCAACTACTCGTGCGCGCTCGCGACCGGCGCCGAGCAGCGCTGGGCCGTGCGCGGCCGCCCGCACGTCAAGCTGCCCGCCAACAGCAACGTGGTGGAGGGCCAGAAGCTCAAGCTCGTGTGCAAGGTCATCGGCAAGCCGTACCCGGAGGTGTTCTGGTCCTACACCAACACGACCGACGGCGAAGCGAACTACACGGACGTGGCGGAGGCGCTGGGCGGGCGCGCGACCGTGCAGACCAGCGAGCAGGGCGTGCCGGGCGGCGCGCTGCTGCTGGACGCGGCGCAGCGCAGCGACGCCGGCCGCTACCGCTGCAGCGCCGCGGACGCGCTCGCCCCCGCCGTCACGCGCCTCCGGGTCAAGGTACGCCCCGCCGCCGCCCGCCACCCCCGCCGCCCCCCGCCGCCCGCGGCCACCGCACTGTAAGGCCGCCGTGATCCACAGGACATGTACGCGGCGCTGTGGCCGTTCCTGGGCATCTGCGCCGAGGTGTTCGTGCTGTGCGCCATCATCCTCGTGTACGAGAAGCGCCGCACCAAGCCCGAGCTGGACGACTCCGACACCGACAACCACGACCAGTGAGTCCACCTCCTGCGCTCCGCGGATTCTATGATGCTCATCGTTATCCGAGTACATTTTTGACACGCTCGTATTAGCCTCGGTCGTACGTATGTATCTATGTGTGTTTCTAAAGGAATCTTACAACTACATTAACCCACTTCCTACGGTCCGATTTGCGTGAAAATTGTACACCTGTCCGGATCCGACGACAGTACAATATTTCTTATTAAAACAAATTAACAAAAAAAAAGAACTCTACTCTACTCTACTCTACTTGGCGAAAAAGATGTTCCTGCCAAATTTCAATCTCGACGCCGTATAGTTTCAGAGGTATCGTGATGAGTCACTATATATGTACACATAGAAAACCTCTTTTATATATATATATATATAATATATTTATTATATATGAACATAATAAAATGTTAAAATTAAATTACGCTACGATGCGCCCACAGCTACACTACATAAATATATGTACATATAAAGTTCCAATAAAACGATAACAATTTTTGGAGTTAACACTGTAAGAAACGATTTGTTTTGTACGGAAATTGTATGAGGAGTAAAATCAAGTGTAACGTGTAACGGATGTGACGTCAGCCGCTTATGGCAATCTATGGCGTCGTTTCCGGCCTAATTTTAGATTTAATGTATGGTAAAACACTTGAAACGACTAGATTTGGTGTAGATATTGTTTTTTTTTTTTTTCTTTTTTTTTTTATTGTGTATTCTCCAATATAATTTTGAATTACAAAGTCATATAAACATCGTGCTGGTGGGTTTACATTTCGTTCGTACCTGGCCCAACCGACATATCCCACCGGAGCCTTTAAGTAAATGAATTACTATACCCAGAGATTTTACAAATAATATTTTATAATATTCATTAAAATACATTATTAACATACGATCCCTCGTACCCTCGTTCCCTCGAAAGGAACGTAATTTAACTGAGCTTGTACGTCGGCTCGTTCCGATTCACAGTCGGGTTATGTGCAAAATAAAGTGTTAAACTTATATGCTTTATAGCATTAACTAAGGTTTCCTTTTTATATGTATTATGTTCTTATACGTAGCTGGGATCAAAATCACCTTTGAATTCCTTCCAACAGTTCCTTTGTTTAAAATGTTTTAATCGATGTTTAGTAAGTTGACCGTGAAATGTACTAACGAGCCCCCTTCAACTGTTACAGGAAGAAGTCGTAAGGAGTGCGTCGCGGAGAGCGGGACGAGGGGCGGGGGGGAGAGTATGCGTTTTGGAGATTGTACTTTAACATTGCGTTGCTAAAATGTTGTTCATTAGGAAATTGCCGCCTCCCGACTATCGAAACGATATTAGTATTTCCCCGTTACGATTAAGAAATTTATGAATATGTATATAATATTGTTATTAATGTTACTTTTGTTATATTTATCGAAGTAGTCTGACGCGCCGGGCGATAAGATTTCCGTCTGGTCGGCCGCCTTTATTATCGATGCTATTTATCGGCTTATCATATACATAGTAACTACTGCAATTGAGTAATTATCGACTTACAATAAAGAACATTCTCTCGTGTTGCCGATTGATTGACCGCTGCTCGGCTTCCGATCATGTAATCGGGCCGGGAAGCCGCGCTCCTGCTCCGTTTCACCCCTTGCGTTTATGGATCGATTCATCGATAAATTTCACTTAGTCATAAATCGCCACAAAGGAAATTAATGTACGATATTCATACTAATGTTTTAACGTGTAAATTGGAAATAAGGACGATCTAGAAGGCGGGCGAGCGTACACACCAAATAAATTATTATGTTTAATTAGTCTTTCCTTACTACTACCCTCCCTTTATTTAATAAGCGGTTTGTAGGAAACGTGTACTCTGTATAACCGAACCAAACTATACAATTATAAAGAAATTACATCTAGAACGTAAATTAGACTGAACAAGTATTGTATTCGGTTGAACCTAGCCGCAGCTGTTAAAGGTTACAGTAAGAAAAAAATGCGAATTATACCCAATTGTAGCAATCACGCAATGTTCCGCACAACTAAATAAAAGGCGAGGAATTTTTTTTTTTTTTTGTACATTTTATATAAACGTAACATCACGCCTGTATTCCCCGAAGAGGTAGGCAGAGGAGTGTAGTACACCCCCACATTTCACCA
>DWEM01001338.1:0-14651 GCA_018245935.1 Agara belti belti | reverse complement strand
AAACAAAGTCGCTTTCGGCTGTCTGTCCCTATGTATGCTTAGATCTTTAAAACTACGCAACAGATTTTGATGCGGTTTTTTTAAATAGAGTGATTCAAGAGGGAGGTTTATATATATAAAAATATACATATGTAGTGATACGTCGAGGTGCAATAAACACACATTCTACGAATTTCTACCTTCAAAGGGAATTGCGGGGGCGGGGGCGGGACGAAATCGCGGGAAAAAGCTAGTGAAAAAATAAACTGAAAAATCTAATGATTAAATGCGTTTTCAACCCTTCTTATTATTACCCCGTTGAAGATGGGTCATCTCCCATAACAAGGATGTTTAAGGCTGTAGTTTTCTCTCGACCCAAGTGCGGTTTGACGATCGTTCCAAGTACAGCACATTGTGGAGAAATCCAAGCTTTGCAGGTGATTTTTTTCTTAAGTTGAATTGAAATATAATTTTTGTTGAAAATCCATTTACTTGACAATGAGTGTGCAGACTATAAATAAACTTTTACAGAAAAGTAACTAACGCTCCCTTGTGGGCGCTGGAGGCTTTCGTGTGGGCGGTAAAGGGTCAGCTAGAGGTGGTTGAGGTGGGGATGGGGGGGGGGGTATGAAGTCATTTGGAGGTCAATGCAATGACTAGGTATATTTAAAAAAAGTAAGAAAACAATTGATTCTCAATGTGAGTACTAGACGAAATAAGTTTGAGAACCTGCAGCCTACATTGATATCAGATGACTCAAGATATTATTAAATTAATTTAACGGTCACAGATAATTATAATTTGGAACTATCGAAATGTCGACAATTGCAACTTCAAAACATACATCTCTCACTGGCCGTTCTCGCGCCGGGTTATGCGAATTGGAACGACTATACTTACAGCGGCGTTATGTTATTATGCCTTTGTGTTGACAACTCGTGTTGTTGACAAATGTTGGCAATTTTTCTTCGGTGGAGACCCAGCATTATGCTACACCTTACGTTCACTTTAAGCAATATTCATTACACTTTCAACCTTATGTTTCATAGCAATAAAGTCTCGGCATACATCCGTCTATTTTTAACGCTATGAAACAAGAACGCTCACAGTTAAACAAAAACCTTCTCAAAATCTACGTACCTAGTACTCGGGTATAATGAAGATTAATTTCCAACCCCGAGCCCTTACGGCAAAGGCTACACGATATGTTACTGAAACGTACCGAACGTACACTCATTAGGCTATAAAAAGATATGGCGCGCTCGTAGCGATGTAGCATGTAGCGATGTAATATGTAGCGGTGTAGTATGTAGCGACATGTAGCGAATTCAATTACCCACACATTAAAGCAGGCGCCTTTTTTACACGGCGCCACTCGCGTAGATGCTCTCAGACTGCTTGTTTTATTCATGTGACCACTTTTTTCTAATTATCTATTCTACAGCGGGGTTAGGAACATAGCGATAGTATGGAGGTAGCTTTGTTGCAAATATATAAGCACTTTGTTGCTTGTATTCCGTTTGCGTGCGGTGATACATAAGCGTATACCTACGTACCTGAAATAAAATAAATATTTGACCGATTCGCCCGAAAACGAGCTGTTTCAGGCTTTTCTAAACAATTGGCGCAAATGGAAATTGGCTGAAATGGAAATGCTTTTGAAGGTTTTGTCAAAATATAATACTAATGTTGTATGTATTTTGATCGTGGCTGTAACATCTGTCCGGGTATAAAATGTAACATTTTCGTTGAACGCAATGGAATTGTTAGCTGAATAGCAAAATTTCAATTTATTAATGTGTAAGTTATGGCGGGCTACGCTCGAGACTGCTTGGAAAGAGTTGGACTTATTTGAAAATTTGAAGGGGCCGCTGTGAGCACTGAACGCTCTGTGAAGCCCGTTTGCTTCCTTTTTGATATAAAATGCCGGCGTGCCGTGCCGTCTCATTCAATCTTATTATAACCTAACTTACAGATCCATTGAATTGAGTTTCGCTAAATTGGAGAAATTCTCGTCAAAACATAGACAACTCCCAAATTTTTTTTAGGTGTTTTACATCTCGTAAAGTTAGGAGCGTTTTCAATGGCAGTCACATAAGAGAACATTGCCCAGCGGTGGGCAAAAAAAGAGGTCGCGTTAAACAAAATGTCGACGTGTTTGAATGTAATGTAAACGTATGAAGTCACAGTGTATCCCGCTACAGTATTACTGATTACACATTTCTTTGTTCGCAGGTAGTTCGAATGAATCAACAGCACCATTCACTTGAATTGACACATCCGTACATTCATAAAATGTGCGCGCATTCTAAGTCATTCGTAACACCGGCATATTGCCGAATGCGTCTGAGGAGGTATTATATGTATATTATGCATTTTAGAAGTTTGAAAACATTTCATGCGAATACATTTTGAATATAATGTACCTATAGTTTTTATAGTACGGATGGTGTGAAACCGCTTTATCGGTGCGCCCGCTACTGCGTGGTCTCGACTGACAAAGACACAGCGTATTTTGTTTTTCTCAAAAAGTAAAGTAAAAGAAAGAAAACATTATTCCATCCAAACCAGATAAGAAATTACTCGAAACGAACAACATTGTCATTAATAGACCCCCATAATGTGACATATTCTCGTATTGTTGCAAAATAACGTATTAAATGTAGGTACAACGTCTACACGAGACATTTGATTCATACACGCTAGGAAGGTAAGATTGCGAGTATAAAAATCCATGTGCAAGCTCGCATTTCCGCCGTGAAGCCTTCAAATATCTCGAGTCAGCTCGTTACGGCATTTTCCGCTTAAACAGCGAATAATGCACATTGCACCGGGCATATCTTTCCCAGTGGTCGCAGGGTTAACACGTGCGCAACTAGCGATTTGCGGAAACCGAGTAGTTATGGTAGTTTTTCATTTTTACTACATTAATCAACTTCTCCAGAACAACGTTTTGTTCGGTTCCGTAGTATTTAATTTCATTATAATCCATTGTACATTAATATAAAAGAAATAAACTTAAACTGTTTTTGAAAACTCGTTATTGGACACGTCTCTCCGCTTTAAATGAGAAAGTTTAAGGCTTCAGTGCCACGCCGACCAAACGCGAATTGGTAGTATGCACACGCCTTATGTATAACCTTTTGCTTTAATTTCCGTCACTGTTTTGTAACCTAACAATTCGTTGATTTGAACAAAGTACATATATATTTATTTCAAATATTATTCGCTATAACGGTGAAGGTTTCCACAAGTTCTCCATAATACTGTCTGAGGTGTGTAAAGTCTGCCAATCTGCACTTTACCAGCGTGATACAACAGCCTTCATTTTCTCTCTATGACAGAACATAAGAGTTGACACAAAGGTATATGTTTTTGTATTTTCATTATCAATTTAAAAGTACAATATCTTTATCTAAACATAGAACACTTACGATATTTGAAAACTTGGCAGCCCTCGAGTGCCTAATGCCTGCCGCACTGAGTCAGAGCGACCTCAGTTCTCCCGCCGCGCAGTATGACACATTACCGTCACTCGACTGTGACGCTCGTCCTCAAGAAGGTATTCACTGAATCACTGTTGCAAATGTTTATGGAATAACCTAAAGTAGGCAGAGCCGGTACTATGATGACTGGCCAGTGACATTAAAATAGCTGTAAATTACCAAATATCTACATACGTAGATAATCTTTCATTCAGACAACGAACACTCGCTGGTAACATAAATATTTGCCCTGGGTCGGAATCGATCCCACAACGTAAGACGCAACAGTCAGGGTCACTAACCATTGAACCGACAGTCATTTAATAATCCCATATATTATAGTATTACGGCCGACCGATCAATTATATAGCCTTCGAACATCGACAGCTGCAGCACCACGATAAATCACTCGCATATTGATATTTTACATTTTAGCTAAATGTTCGTTACATCATCGTAAATAACAGGTAATAGGTGTACATTTTTGTGTAATTACTGTTCAGTTCCCAACGCGCAAAATGACTCCAAGCCGGCCACCTGTCACGTGTGAGCGGGTGGAAACAGGTGAATTAGTGCGACTTTGCACGTGGCCGCGGGCGCTCGCTCACGACCGAGGCCCACTCGCCGTAAGGTCCTGCGCCCACCGTTCGGTAACATTTTGCCGGCTTCTCGAATGCTAAGACATAAGAGCGCTTAGTTAGCGCAGCGAGCAACAAATAGTATTCGCGATCAGCTGACGCGTCCGGCTGACTTTTTACTCAGCCGTCAAACGCAACCTCATTGGAACGCATTTCGTGATGAAATTAGCGCTTTTAGCGTCGCTTGCGGTGGGCGCATGGTGAGCGACAAAAAGTCGCAGTGCGCGCAGGGCTTTACAGTCTAACTGTCGTACACAGTATCGTAAAGAGTATATACTATAGTACATTAAATACTATCGAGCCTGCTCTTGCGAGGTCGTAGTATATTTGTAAATCGTGGAGGTTGTATGAGTACCTAATATCGTTAAACCCTGTAAAGTTTTCGGATAAATCGCATATGATTTGTACTCATAGACTGACCGATCTTTGAAAAGACATCACGAGAGAAGCTCGCTACCCTGCTACATCGCAGTGCATATGGCATGGATGTCAAAATGTATAACATGTTTAATAATATAGGTACATTTTTTAATGCAATTTTACACATTCCTTTTGTCTTTTAGTCATTTCTAAGAATTGTGATCGAATGTGCGTATTTTCCATACAATTGCAGTTGTGGATTTGTTTGAAATCTAAGGGTGTGGGCACATTTCGCAAACAGTTGGTGACTCGTTGGCTACTGAGTGCGCTTTGTTCTGCGAATCGCAGGCTTACTGCGAGGGTGTTCGAGATCCAATTATTGGTGAAATACGACTGGCTCGGTTCTAGTGTTTGCGCGAATGATTGTTGATTGGATCGATCCTCTCTCTCAATTTGCATATGTGTGAGTGAAAAGGAAATGCGGCGAACTGACGTGGATGGCAATTTATTTTTCAAAAGAACGAACTTAATCGTATATAGAGAAATAACAATTTCAACACACCTAATAACAAACACAAAGTACCTACCCAACACGACTTGCAAAATTTTACAACAGTAGATTTGTAATATGTATACATAGAAAAGGATACAAATTCGCCCTGACGTGTAGTGTAAACGTGTTTTTCAACTGGGTTTACATAAATGTGATATTAAACTTATGTTAGCTCAGTTTTTATAATAATACAAGCTAGTATAATTTAATATCAAATATAAATCAACAATAATGAAATTATAGTTAACGTAATACCGATATTAATCGATCATGTCATATACTTAACGAATCGTCAATTAATTTTTAACAAACTCCAAACAAGAAGTATTGCTACACTCTATCATAGTAAATGTCAAACAAATTACATAGAGGGAGCCACCTGTCCAGGATGCGAACCAGTTCGAACAGGTGCGACGCATTTTCGCGCGCTGCGTATGGTGAAGCGACTAAAATGAAATGTATAGTAATGTCCTAATCATGCCATGTGTAGCGAGGACATTTTGTTTTAGTCGCAATCGGAACATATTCAACAGGGATTGTCCCGTCCCTGACATTTCCTTCCTGCGAGCACTCGCCATTAGCCACTTTTAAACTCCCTTTCCTCTCCAAGGATTTTATTCAATAGTTTTATTGTTCCACTGCTGGACACGGTTCTCCTCTCATTATAAGGCGTTAGGCAGTAGTCTACGCTGACCGAGTGCGGATTGGTAGTCTTCACAGTTCATAAATCTCAGAAACATTGGAATAATAACATACCTAATCTAAGGTATACAAGTTCCATCAAGATGTTTCCCTTCAGCGCTACAGCGAGTGACACTTGATTTTAAAAGCTTAACTTCTAAATGTGGTGTGTCTCTGAATTTGAACTCCAAAGCTAGCTATAGGAAATAACCATGACAATATTGACGTACTCTAGTAAATAATGTTTTCGGCCTCATTTTGTAAGAAGTTATACAAACTCCGATCATAGATTCTCTTGCGTTATAGACTGCAAACTTAAAACATAACTGTTATTTTATATTTCAAGTCTACTAAAGATGATAAATTGTATAAAGTCCATTAATATGTATGATTAATTATTGTAATCAATTCATATTATTGCAATAAATAATACAAGGTTTCCGGATCCAATATTCGCTGTATGAAGTGAATATCAAATGAGCGTCGAGAACTGGCAAAAAGCTCATATATGTTAAAACATGCAATTACGTTAAAATATTTTTCGTTAAATTAACAACGCAATCAGTCTGAGTTGCGTCTTCCAAAGTCCAATCAAGTGTCGTTCCGAGCTCGATGTCGCGAAGACTGAACTGCGAGCAAGTTTTCAGACAGGTAAATAGATCGAATATCCGCCGCGGGCTGCTAGCCATCTCGTCCCGTCCCTTCCCGTGCCGTCCCGTACCGTCCCGTGCGGCGCAGACATCGACTTCCTTGCCCGAAGCGATATGAGACTTTAATTTTAAAATTTCATACTTCGTCAAGTAGAAACTTATTACGCCATTCCGGGCCATTTTCGTCAGGGTGAAATTGACAACTAATCCTGGGTAAATTACTGTTTCAGATTCTTGTTAGGAGGGAAACGTAGCAATGTATGTAAAATTAAAATTTCATGTTATAAAGTGACCGAGGCTTTCCGTACGGTCGCGGAAACACTTTGAGCCGCCTTGCGATTGAACGTTTCAATATTCTAAACTATACGCAGACTCGTACATCGTGTATTGAATTAAAAGTAATAATAGACTTTTTGTTTATTATTTGGGACTTTTTTTTTTTTTTATAATGGCACCGTTTGGCTGCAAGGCTTGACTATTACCCTTCATATTCCTTGCCCGTAGCTTGGTTTATATTACTAGTACTTACTGTTTATATTTCAACTTATTAAAAACTTGAAGAACACTAAAAACTTAAATATTTCTGCACTTTTTAGACGTTTTTAAGTCGGGGTGCTTTGAAATAATTTGTTTTTCCATTGTTGTTTAACAAAGGGCGGACTTAGTGCCAAAGACTTTCCTGTTTTCTGGAAAATATTCAAAGATCAGCTTCCTGCGAAAGTTTCGATTTTCACAAACAATGCATATTCGAGACAGTACGAAGCGACGAGTGCATGAACATTTCACTTTTTACCTTTGAAATTCTCTTTGAAAATGGAAATGCAAATCTTATTCTTAAAAACACATGCTTATGTAATAATTTTTCGGAAGTTTGGTAAATACTTCAAGTGATTCCGTCCTCAAATTAATCTGTCTTTTGTTTTGCACCAAAAGTAACTCTGTGTTTAATGATTTATATTTTCATTAAATTACGACATTTTCAAGGATTTTGATATTACATAAAGTCTTAGGGAGAGATTTAGTTCCGTGTTTAAGAGGTCAGAAAATCAAGTTCTACATTATTCGTGTTAAATACCAATTTGAACAAATTGAACCAATTTGAAACTAGTGAATCTCTAGTACTTATACTTACACACATATGGTCAGCAACCGCATCCTCCAGAATGAGAGACGAGTTGTTTTAATAACAACTGCTTCCCGCCAGAAATAGATATAGCGGTGATAATACCATTTTTTATTGATATACAGCATTATTCAGTTTTACAGCCCACAGACATTCCTGTGGCTAGTCTAAAATTGTTTTGAAAACTTTTCACAAGATCAGTGTCTCAGAGTGGGAACAAGTTTCGCGAACAATACTCTCAAGTAATTTAAAACGCTGACTGCATTTCGGCGCCGCTGCATCCAGAATTTTATTCTTAAATTTCTCTAAGAACTTCCGATTTTTACGCTAAGAACTGTTTCTTTCTTTTTCATTTCTTTTTTAATTCTTTATTGTTATACTTTTATAAGTTCCAAATGTAAAAAGCTTCGGTGTATTTATGTTTATTTCGATAAAAGTTAACATATTACTACTGAATGTTGCGAGTTCGAGCTTTTCTTAACACTCTTACGTCCGTCGCGCCTCAACCCGTAATTAACGTGTTAAGTTACTGACAGAGAATGATAATTGAATTGGTAATTTAATTAATGTCATAATCTAGATCAGAACAAATAACGCAGTAGTCAAGTAACTAACTGATATTAGTAGATGTTGTATTTCATAACTATAGTTAACGAAGTCCAGGATATCATTCAGTGTTGTGATGCGACATCCCTTCTTTCCGAGGGTACGAAAACAACTTCAAGCTGTCATTTATAATGTCAACCTCTCCAGTTTATTTAAAATGTTTTTAGATTAAACGCAACATTTATTTAGTATATTCATATTTTTTGCTTACTAATATGAAATATATTTTTATACATATTTGTGTTCTACTCTAATAGTTTTGGTATATTTTTAAATGAACGTTGTACACACCACCTTCAATCATCTCGACATCACCAAAAGTTGGCTGTAATAGAAGCCTATTCAGCGTTCAGCTCGCCCGTTTATATGTGCAATAACATGTTTAATCATGCTTTTATTAATCCTAATAGAAATAAAGCTTTTTATTTTCTTTTTGATTTAACCTACATCACTATCACCTTCACTCAGAGCCGGGAAGACAATGCTTTAAGTTTGTTCTTAGTAACACCTAGTTTCTCGAATGTTATATAAATAAAAGAATAGATAAATAAACAAGAAAATAAATGTAAAATTATGTAATCATTTCATTGAAAATGCACGTACCTACAGAATGTATTCATTTTACGAACAGTTAGAGTTTCTCGTATATGTAGATATCTCTCTGCAAGTTTGACAACCGATGTCCGGCAAATGACAAATGTTTGAGCAAGTCTCTGTGTGGAACTTTGTGTTGGGACATATTGTTGTTTGCGCGCGCTGTACTCTTACGACGGAACTATAGAGTTGTCTGTGTCGAGTTTAGTTTCGAAAAGTTTCAAATATGTTAAGTTTAATTTATTTTTAGTAGTAGGTACTATCGTGCTAGGTCTCTTAAATGGTAAATACTGAGAGTCGAGTGACGAGTATAATTGTCAATTTATATCGAATTCCAATTATTTTATTTTCGGTCTGTTCCGTAAAAAAACGTAGGTATTAGTCATTAAACTAATGTACCACAGACGCGGAAGACTTTCCCCAGCGGTGGGCTACTACGTTGCTTATCAATTAATTAAATTAGTGCGACTAAAATAACATTCGAATCCAATTATTTAATATTTTTTGTCAATGTTTCAGCCAAAAGTCATAATAATTTGTAACCCATCACTTACTACTCAACAGTATTAGGCTATTTTTAAATAACTGCCATAATTAGGTTCATTAGGTACCTATCAGTTGAGAGTTTAGGTTAGCTCTCAAAAGTTACCCGAATTGTCAATTTTAATGACAATTTCAATCGGATATCATTAAAAATTCAAATCGTACTCCAACTCGTTCGTTTGCTCCCATTCGTTGTTAGTTCAAGTGCAAATATCTATCATGAAATTCAGATTTCATCGAAACTACTATGTACGTAATAATGATTTATTCCAAATTTTTGTATTGTTACCGGCACGTGTATTACTCGAACAAATTTGATGAATGTTTACTTCATTATAAGTAATTGACGTGGCCTACTCTACTAAAGCGGCAGACTGCCCGGCGTGGTTGCCCAAATGACTTGTTCATAGAACACTTTCTCATCATACTGTAGTAATATGCAGAATACACGTAAAAATAGCTTTTTTTTTTCAAACATTTTATCGGTTCTCTTCTAGACCGGGTCTCCTCTTATAGTGAGAGGGTTTTAGGCCATAGTCTACCACGCTCGCGAAGTGCGGATTGGTAAACTTCACACACCTCAGAAAATAATATATAGTTTATAACATCTCTAAGGTGTGCGTGAGGTTTCCTCACGATGTTTTGCTTCACCGTTATACCGATGATATTTAAATTTTTAGTTATAAAACGCACGTAACGTTTACCTATTGTTATTTTCTATTCAAATTATATCAATAATGTAAAATACTTTGTATGTATGTTTGAGTTAATTTCCACTAGAAATCTATCCAACGGATTTTAATTTCAGAAATGCTATGTTATATTTAACTTTTCAAATTATTATGAGTGAGTTTTAATCTACTAATTTATAACGCCGATGCGAGCGGAAGGATGAAAGTTTGTTTGAAAATCCGCTCATTTCGAAACGAGCACTTAGTAAGCGCTTAACCTGTTAGTTGAAATTAAAATTAAGCGCTTACTAAATGTGTAAGGTATTTTCTATGCTTCGCTAGTCTGTAATAAAATATGACGTGTATAATTTCGAGACATGCCTCACCGGGAGTGTGTATATAGCTCGCGGAGGTCGTTTCTTTATCTAATCGTGGCTGAGCCAACAATAACTATCGAGTGCCCGTGTTCCAGGAATCGCCTACCTACGCCCAGGTAGCGCCCTTACGAAGCCTCCGACGTAGAAGTCTCCGACGTAGTGATGTTACGTGTTACTCTCGATATCGATGAACACGATTTAAAGAACTTTACTTTTATGCCATTACAAAATTTCACTTATAAGACAAACTTAGAGCTATTATAGTATAATACGTTTAGTAAACATGTTACAGGACTAGAATAAAATGTTTTTATATTATAACATACAAATCTACAGTAAATCTCGACATTAGGTATGCATATGTTAATGCTTCTATTTTAAATCTGTTATTATTTCCAATATTTATGGATAATCTATTGTTACATATGAAAACATCTATGACCTTTTAATAAATGTACATCAGATAAGCGTTTATAATTACGCATTCGTAGATATAATGTGTAGCTATACTATTTGAGTTGTTTTTTGTATGTAATACATAATGTTTTTGTATTAGCTTGTCGGACTTGTAATCAGTGTTACATAATTAAAACAGGTTTTTTCTATAAACGAAAATATCTGGTTATATTTAAAAGATTTATTCGTAACGGGTCTGTTACAGTATGAGTTAAGATTTAAGTTAGCTCCATGACTCAGCCTCGGAGCGTTGGAACCGAACCGCGGTGACTCACTCGCTCTTCATTCAATTCAATCATTCACTCGAACGATTGTTACTCAGTTAACGGCTCCATTCGCGCGTGACAATAATCACATCACTCACGATGTTGCGAGTGAATTATGAAATAATCACATTTGCAATTTACATTGAACGCATTTGTTTGCATCGAACGAGTTTCTAACGCGACTAGACGCTTTTTTGCGTTCACGTAGATAGTAGGTAGTATGTAAATATGGTACAGCAGCTTTTTTCTATGATTTTTTTTAAATCTGCATTCTTCATGGTTATGTATTAGATCTCATTATTTCTTCGACCCTTTGGTCGTGCCACTGCTGGCCACGGTCTCCTCTTATAACGAGAAGTGTTAGCGTATTGTGATATTTAACGTTTATAGAACAGAATCAGTTTATCCATCGTGATAGAATTTGACTGGCTATATATTTTTCTCACGAGGTACTTGCAAGGGTTGCTATATAAAAACTAAAAACTAGGACAAGGCGAGCGAAAAGCTCTGATTATGGGATTTAAAAGCTGGACATAATTACATTGTCTTCGTCATTGTCGTCGATAACGCGACAAAATTTGAAATCCGAGGGGTATTTAATTTAAAGCTTTTATCGGATGTTTTCTAAACGCCCAAAACACTGAGACAAAACCGAGGCCATCCGGCCGGGGTCCCAACTTGCAAGCCACATGTATTTATTACGCAAACGGAAACTAGCTCTGCCACGGTGCTTTTACGCTGGCTTCTTAAATAGTGTTGACTATCCCCCGTCCGAGGAACGATTTAGATGACGTTATTCTAACTCTGTATAAAGTAGATTATGCGCTGTTTGAACGCCCACAGGTCATTAAAGTGATAAGTAACAAAAATAATTCACAGAGATATGAATGCCGACGTGCACGGTACGCTTGATACGAATGATTGTTAAGTGGAGTGGGCGGGGAAAGGTCTAACTATAATTTGTGATCAATTATAATTCTAATAACTATAACTAAAATAACTGGAGACAATTCCACGCACGGCTATCCGATTCCAAATTAGGCAATTTACTGCCTGCGTTATGGTAACCGGACGGCTAATAAACATACGTTACATACAATAATACTTAATATAGATATTTTTATAACGACCAGACACAGAACAGACAAAGGTGCCCATCACACAAATGTTTGTCCTGGGTGGGAATCGAACCCACGACCTCCGGTTTTACAGTCAGGGTCTCTAACCGCTCGACCACGAGGCCAGTCAAACGGACTTTTAATTCACAATGATTTATTTATTAATTGAACAATCCATTAACTACGAGACTGACTCTGAAAGGAGACGCTTATCCGGTTGTGGGACAATAAAAGTGTTGGAATTGTTTTTGCTAAACTGTTAATTGCATTTCATATACCTATATACCTATCACATTCATTTGAAGTATACAAACAATGGGAATATAAATGTAATGATTCACAACGCGTAAGTAATATAACACAAAAGGAAGATCGTGTAGAATCCTTGCGCGTGAAATCCTTGAGTCCGGACGTGCCGAATGTGGTTTTCAAGGCCATAACTTACATCGTTTTCCCGTTCAATTCGCGCTGACAAGTTTATTATAACGGCTATCCGAGTACAAACGATCTATGAACACTCTCAATCGGTTGGTGGATATAAGTAACAGTAATTGGTTGAACGTTCAATTTCATTAGATCGGAAAAAAAAATGACAAACAGTAGGTATACAGTTCAAAATTAAGTGATAAAAATTGAACAAAATGTTATATTTTGTGTTAAGCTTTACTCTGATCGATTAGTTTATATACTAATTATTCACTTGTATTACCGAATTCATTTATTTACATGTCGCAAAGGAAGGGATTTTAAAAGAGAAACATATTTATTTAAATGGCAAGGCCGCATCCTGTCATTTGAATATCCTGTATTGCACGCATACATTTCAATAAAATAAAATAAATTATTCGCGTTTGATGCATAAGTACCTATTCCCAATAACTGGATATTCAATGCAAGCCTTATTAATGAATAAATTCAATAAATTTATAATCCGACAATGTAAAATTTAAACGTACCTGTCTATATTTATGTTCGAAATTTAAACCTGCAATCGGGAAAATGAGCTATCTGACGATACGTTGACATAGTAAAGTTGCAATGGTCGAATACTAAGGCGTTACCGCTTCGGAAGGCCGTTGAAGCGACCCACATCATAGAGCTTCCGGTAATATTTAGGTATATTGAAAGACAACACAAAAAATACATATCAATGAAATGAAGGAAAGTCAAAAAGTCTCAGTGCAATAATAAAATCTAGGAGGTAAAAAGTGAAGCGGGTTATTTACTTTTATTATAGCGTGCCGTCGCGCGCCCGCCGGACTCACGGGGATTAAGTCGAGGCTACCGCCAGCGTGGATAAGCGGAAGCGGGTGGAATCGCTTGTGAAGAGAGCGATAAAACTGCGGATTTTTCATTCCGAAACCAACATTAGTAAAACCTAACAAAACAAGCGTTTAGTTACAAATTAACAATTATTATCTATATTTCAATGAAAAAGAGAAAGAATAAGAATGATAACTAAAACAAACAAAATTAAAATCTAAAAAACATAAAAACGAAAACTTAAAAATGCTTGTTGCTAAAATTTTGACGAAAGGAAACTTAGAACATATTTGTAAGAGCAGTATCCAATTTAATTGTATTTAATGTTACAATAAGAATAATAATATAATTGATGTTACATTGGCCTCAGAGGTGACGATGAACGTGCGCACTGCACACTTGTCAGGCGGCTAGATGCACATAAATGGGGAAAAAACGTGGTAACACTTAATGAGTACGTGACATTCTCACAATCTCACACAGATAAGCTATACGTATGTACGCAATTACCTACTCGTTGTAACAAAGAAATTGCAGACAATCACTGAGACATCGCGCTACGCCCGACTACGTGAATTGTTTTCAAACTAAATAGCGACATACGAATTAAACAGAAGGGGGAGAAAACAAAAAAAACCCTCATGATTTATGCAATGCCAGTCACACCAAGGCTGGCGGACGCCGCGAAAACGATTGTATGTTAATCGACTCAAACAACGACAACCTTCAAATGGATCTTATATTACGTTTATGTAACCGTCTCGAGACATCGCATCGCGCTGGTATCGATAGGTGAGCGCGGCACTCGGTGTTTGTTGTAACACATATTTTTGTAAATGCAATTGCTTTGTACGTTTGTTATGTATAATACCGGTGATAACACGTGACATGTAAACGGTTTTAACTGTACACTACATTCAATATGATTTTTTAACAAAATATTTTATAAATATGACATATTCGAAATCAAGGTACGTGATTTTTGTCCAGTAACAATATAATGTACTGCGTTTGCGCAAAAAAGAATCAAGAAAAAAAAAATTTTTATTATCAGGTTTTTTTCGATTTGAAAACATACTACCACGGCCACTAATCCGTATCTCCGCACAATCCACAATGGAGCAGCGTTGTGGAGAATGCTCTAGTCTTTTCGCAGTTGCAGGAGATCCGTGCAAAACGAACATGAAAAACGCTGAATATGAAAAATTTCAAATAAAATATTTAAACAACCGCTGCATACCGCACTAAGGTCGCAGCGTAAAGCGCTCACTCCAGTTAGAGAGGGCAT
>DWEM01001337.1:0-14652 GCA_018245935.1 Agara belti belti | reverse complement strand
AACGGACGAAAACGGACAGTCATGCGGGTGTTCCGCACGCCTGCCGTGTGGTACGCGGGTCGACGACCTCGCCGGCGAGGTCGGTGTATGAGCAATCCGCACTGCCTTCGATACTCATTTGTTTTTTAATTGATAATGGCGTTGCGCGCGCGCAACATGCTCACCGCCCTAGCCGGCTTATCTTCTATGACCCAAACTGCACGGAGAAAAAAATTATACTATTGCAATAATTTGAAAGTAATGATATGAATTAGGCCTCAGCTGTGTTGACTACTGACAAGGTGACGTATTTACGAGTACTTCTGTTCAAGGGGGTGGCGAGAATTATGGCGGTGGTGGTTCGAACACGCGCTGGACCACATCGCGCATGCACAAAGACAAGCGGCGGGAACGAAGATGTGCGCGCACGCGTTCCTTGTCCCCGTTGAAATTGCGGAGTGCCATTATAATCTGAAAAATGGAAAAAGAATTAATAACACTCCCAAATGAATGAATTTGTACAATGAAAATAGCGTGGTCATTTAATGCATGTTTAAATCGAAAAGTAAAATTTAGGGACCTGGCGTGACGGTATGTATGTAAATCGGAAAGTTTATGTCATACATTTTCAATATGTCGTGTGTGTATATATTGTGAAACTTTGAATTCAATGTATTTATTTATCGTGTAACACTACAAATTAAATTGAAACGATTAATTTAACATACCTCCTTTCTTGTGTAACTTTGCTCATTCAATTCGTTTACGTCTTGTTCAGTGAACGGGTCGCTCGGAAGAATATCATCGTCTTGGGCAATCACTGAAAACAAAAGTGAACATATCTAATAGATATAACGATGATTCATATAAGTTTTTCCATTTCATCGCCTTCACGTCTATCATTATTTTAATCGAACAATTAGCCGTATGATTTATACCAATCTAAACTACTTTTTATTGTATAACATCACACTGCGTCTCGCGGTCTACTCCTACTGCATACTGCCCTCAAATGTATCCAGGCTTTGTCCATGTGAAACAAATTATAACAACTACAACTAACTATTTCCTGTGGTGAGCACTCGATTATATAAAAAAAAAACCATTGTCTTAATTACTCCATTATGTACACTAGCAAAAATTAACATTACTCGATTGTATGAAAATACTAACAATAGATAACCAAACGAACTTCCTGAAATGAATTTCGATCACTATTATACGAGTTCACCTTATTCGAAGATATAATTTCAATAAACTAATTTAAAATAAAGCAAGTACCCACTCGATTGCATTAACTGCTGGACAACTGCACTTTAACACCATTGTAAATATCCATATGAAAATATGTCTGGTCAGTTCTACATACGTACACGACCCACGGAGAGGTCGGATGCAAATAAAATTTGGAAGGAACACTTGTCCGCTTACCGGGGTGGATGGTTCTTAAGACCGGGTTTCTTTGCGTGCGTGTCTGATGGACGGGGCGTTTCGGGGCCGCTAAACATGAAAACGAATGATATAAGATCGTGATGCATTGTTATTTACATTTACGTTATTTTTCGATCAGTACCTACAATCTATACATTTCCTATCTACATTTAAATCCAAATGGCACATTTCTCTAACAACCCTGAATCCGTGCTACATGTCAGCTTGTGTCGCTGACCATGAATGCCTGAATTTAACAAATGAAAGAATATATATAACAAACCTCAGATTGTCAAGTCATCGTACCGTTACACAATTGCAGGTATATATTTACTATTATGGCGGACTGAGTTTATATGCACTATTGTTTTGTATTCCATCAGAACTCTGATCGGACAGCAAAAGAGAGCGTAAGCATGAATATGAAAACAGAATTGCATAAAAATAATTTCAATAGTCACCTCGCGCTCGCTGATCCAGCGCCATTTGCAACATGCGATCCGGCTCGGAACCTATAAAAGTAAGTTTACTTATAAACATATTAAACGTCATGTGAATATCGAATGTTTCCATTTTACAAAGTGATGAGGAAACAACTTGAATCATTCGAGAGGTAATATTATTAATATGCACAAAAAATATGTCCGTATGTAACTTGTGACGCAGGGAGAAATGATGTAAGCATAGACACGCGATTTCCAAATAGAAAAGACTTGATCCGATGATAGTCTTCACATAATAAGAGGCAATGAATGCGATGTTCACGACAAATCCAATCTTCATGTGCCGACCAATAAAACAACACGCTACTGAAAATTTCGATACGACTTCATTATCTTTTTGACGAGATCATATACGGAAGTGTCATGGTTCAATTAGGGTTATAAATGATATTGATTGTTGTGTTGGTTACCAATAGCTGTATAATTTGTCTAAAGCCGTCCAAAGTTACGCTCTCGTGTTCATACAAATTTTGCTCGTCAAAGCGGGCCTCTTATTCTGTGATCACTATAAATGACAACAAATTTGAAAACGTTCAAAGCTGTACGAGACTTCATCCGTTTGCCATCCCTTGCTTTTCATTTATGTATTCCCTCCTTCTTCCTCTTTGTCTATTGTTACTCTTCTGGTAGCAATAACAATTTGCAGGGTAACAAATTTAAATGTACCAAGCGAAAAACAAGTGGAATTTCGTTTTTTTTACAGAGACGCTATGATAAATCTGCAAATAATGACATTCGAATAAAATACGCTGTCTGTTCTATGCTTTCGTACCGGATTTTAATGGATGTTAAGTAAAAACTTAAAAACAAGCTAGCTTTGTGATTAGGAAATGAAACTGTTACCAGTTTCAAATCGGCATCGCCGTGACTGGCGCCCGGAGTGAGGCACGCCGCCTAGAAATAAAGACAGACAATCTCATTTTAATGGCAATGTGGTAAGAAAACGTCTTTCATAACTGAGCCCGTACGTTACCTCATCCGCGATATAGGCTATGCGACGCTCTAAAATAAAAAATTCTTGTCTGTTTGTCTGTTTGAATAATTTTCATATAAAATCTCCATTATTACGCCGCGAACAACATATATACGTACACCCACCTACTCGAAATAATATATTCGGTAAATGCGGATAGCTCGTGCATTGTGAATATGAAATTGTTTAAAGCGGGATTACCTAGTGAAACTAAAAAACTCTGAGAATGCTGTACGAATATCAAGCGTTACGAGTGCATGGAATGGAATGGAAATGGAAGATGGAAAATGACCATTTTTACATTCCACTGCTAGGAATGGATCTCTTTAGCGAGTGCGTGTTGTCTGGAGCACGCCTCGAGAATACTTCAGTGCCGAATGGCGTAGACATATTAGGGACCGGCCCGTGTGTCAGATATCATTAAATGTCTTAAAACTTCCGAACAGATTTAACGGGAACAACGGAAACCGACCGTTTCACGTGCCATCGAATCGTCGAAACGCTCTCTCATTCGCCACTAGCAGTGACCGAGCACGTGGCGGCCAACGTGACAACAATGTTATCAGAATAAATTAAGAAGCTTACGATAGATATCATTGATAACATTTAATCTAACCTTTAATGATAGATGATGTTGAAAAGAGACATTTATTTGTGTCACATGTATTCTTTTGTATACAAATTCACATTACGAATGTATTTATATTACGACATATATAAATTAGCTGTTCACTTGAGTACTTACGAAACATACCCGACGCCAACAGACGCCGAACAGTGCTGGGGCGATAAAACAACGTCGATGTCGTCGGTAGTAGAGGGTTCATATTTTGCGATCGCATATTTGGATCTAATCCAAAAAAAAACATAATCATTGCATACCACAAGGAAATACATTTGAGTTATTAAAATCAAATTCAAATTCAAATTGTTTTATTCATTATAAGGCACATACATACACTCAATGAAGGTCATGTTTTAGTCATTTTACTTCGGCTTTGTGTCCTTCAGGCTATAGTAGAGTTATTGTATGACTTACTAATCATATGACAAATACATATGTTTTATAAATCATACTCATCAGAAATCGACAATGTTTCAGAACGCTTATATTTGGAGTGTTTAAAATATTTGCAGTTACAGTCAAACCTCCTATAACGCGGTGAGTGCGTACCGCGTTATATGGAAACCGCGCCATAAGAAACTCGGATTTATGTACCTACAAACCAGGCTATGTAATTCGTAGCGCGTTGTATGGAAACCTCACTGTAAGAAACTCAGAATTAGTACAAATCACATCATTCCTACCGCGTTATATCTCCACCAATAAATACAAAAGACAAGATAAATTATAAATTATTTTTATTGAATTGAAGAGTTCGTTCTGAAAGTACCACGTTATAGGAGGGCTGTCGCAATTTCATCTCCGCGTTATATGGAAACCGCGTTTTGAAAGTACCGCGTTATAGGAGGATTGGCGGTACATACATCTAGTTACGAACCGTAGCACGCGTAATTAGGTTACAACAATGCTTCATATGGTTTTTATAAATAAAATTGACATAACTTCATTTCCTACTCTGTATAATTATTTAGATTTTCATAATAACACTCATGATAATACGAAGCGATAAAAAAGAACACCGGACACTTACTGAATAAAGGATTATTCCAGGAGGAAAGTTGAAAGCGACTTGGTCTGGCATGACGCAAACGTCGTTGAGCTCCTTCCATTGCGTCAGATTGAAAAACGTAATTTAATTAGTTTCGATTCATTTTAAAGACAATTAGAAACACACGACAATTGCTTCGTAGCGACCCGATCACGAGAAGCTATAAACTTTGTAAACAAACGCTCAGTGATTCACAATACTTGGACCAAATAAAATATTTACCATATAATAAAATAAAAAAGAGATATAACAATGATTACTATTTTTTTTTTTAATTAGAAGTGTTGTTAAAAGTGGAGGGGATTTGATGTGGCACGTATCCGTCCCGTTTAATGTACTATAAAACGCTGTTCCTTTGTAATGTGCATTTTATGCAGTTTCTTTTCTAATTTATTATTGAAGTCCAAATAATTGTGAGATTTATTTTTAAAATCCACCACGAGGAAAACATTTCATGGATTTTTTTGTCAAGCTAAAAGCTTAGAGACAACTACATAAATGCATAGAACTATACATATGTATTCTTATGTTACACGCATTCACATGTTGTGATACGACGTCGGATATTCTCAATAGATATGAGAGATAATAGCTTTGCTGCGAATTTTATATTAGATGTAGATTAGAATCTTAAAATTCACACACTGCTGTGGTATTTTAAAAGTATTAGTGAAAATTCTGAAAATATTTTTAAAGCTAGTAAGTAGCATGTATGTATTTGTAATTGAAAACTGATGGTGGACTTTTCTAAGTAACTAAGTATATTGCATTATAAAAATGCTGCAGTATACTATAAATCTATTATCTATTATAACCCTGGTTATAACTATCAAGTTCTATTTGAGACATTTTTAATGTGTCTTAAATTATAATCATAAACCTTTTTGTACTTATCTTAAAATGGGCACTTTTTACTGTAAACTTTAATATTAAAACAATATTTCTGTGTAAAGTTAGTCAGTTCAGCTCGTAATATGCATTATATGAGTATATCTGTCTATATGTCTTAATTTATTTCATTATGAAATAAAAAGCAATAAATTTTAATACGTAAACTGCGTACCAAATGTTGACATTTTATGAGTCGGAAGCGTTCTTGTACCACAAAACATTGAACGACAGCGCGTTGTGGCGTTAAAGTATAATCCGACTAATTGAAATTGCTCATTAATTTCGTATTATCCGTATACAGGTTGTCCGTTGATTAAAGGATAACCTTGAAAATGGGTCAGGTAGAAATAATGGCCATTCAGAAAAAAAATACAAATAAAAAAAAACAAGTAGTACCAGAGTTTTGATTTCTTTTATTAAAAACGATGTTTTTGTTATCCTATTTTACATTCTTGTACACTACGCCCACAACTTAATTATTTCCATCGGTTTTCTATTCATATAGTCACTTACGATAGCTGAGCTGATAGATAAGCAACAAGTAGTATGACTGCCATTACACGGCTTTAAAAAACAACTTGAATTATTGTTTTTGTGAAAAAATTGTAAAAAACATTCATTTTGATAAAGTTTAATCAACCGTAGCATTAAAAAAAGTATTCAAAACACAAGTGACCAATAATTTAAAATTATTGTGTGTTTAAAGCCGATTTCATAATGGTATAATTTATTATTGTACCTGATGTGCATAGTGAATTATTGCTATTCGTGTTTAAAAGTAATGAAATTTCGTTAAACAACAAAGTTTGCAATATCAGAATAAATTTGAATAAGTATTTAATGTACCTGACTATTTAGATTTGGGTTTCAATAAAAACCTTAATAGACATCAGTACTGAATAGTAATAATTTAATAAGGTCTGTTTAAAACTATGTTGGAACTATTGAGGAACCTAACTGGCCAAAGTTATTTAGAATTCCTGGAAAACGATCTTCCAAATTTATTGCAAGTGTTGCCCGAGGAGGAAAGATAATCACATTGATTGCAAAATGACGGCTGTCCTGCGCATTATTCTGTATCTGTTCGTGCATATTTAAATCAAACTTACTCCAACAGATGGATTGGCCGTCTGGGGCCAATTCTGTTGCCCCCGCGTCCACCAGATCTAAATCCATTAGGTTTTTTATTGGGGCTGTCTTAAGGAAGACGTTTATGATAAGCCGATCCGTTCCTTGGAAGCCTTACGTAGCCGTGTCCAGGCAGCCGCATTGATAATAAGCGATCGACGCTATCTGCTCAGGAGAGCATTTATTCGTAGATGTAGGGCCTGCATCAGAATGAGTGGCAGACAATTTGAGCATTTATTATAACTTATGACGAATACAGTGTTATTAATGTAAATAACTTAATAAATTTGTGGTCGTAGTGTACAAGAATGTAAAATAGGATAACAAAAACATCGATATTATTGAAAAAATCATATCTCTGGTACTACTTGCTTTTTTTTCTGAATGGCCATTAGTTCTACCATGACCCATTTCAAGGTTATCCATTAATTACTGGACACCCTGTATAAGTAGATTAGATTTGGACAATTCGTAATTGTCACTGCTTAACTCAGTAGATGTTCTTTGTTTACATAAATTATAGCTTTTCGGGAAGGAGACTCTTGATATTTTGTGTCCCATTTAACGGACTTATACAGCGAAAACAAAGCAATTATGCTACGTATGATAATTGAAATAATTTAAATACGTACGGATACAGAGAGAAATATAAAAATACTTACTTAGTAATTGGCGTATGTTGCAAACCCGTTCTATCATAAGACTTGCATTGACACGCAGGCGGCGACAAACTAATAATGGATGACAACAATCGTGCTTAGATATTGGGTAACTGTTTAAATCAAGTAATTACTAAAGAGTTATTAAGAATATTGCAAATTAACTGATTCATTTTTCATCAAGTCTACTTTGAGATTAAATATTTAAATGTTAAGAGGTATTCCTCTTATATTTACCGTGCATTGGAAGTAAGTTATTCATGGGTACCGTCTGCTCTACGCGAGTGGGTGCCTGGACGTCAGATGTCATTTCATCTATATAAATATGAATTTTATTACATACACTATTATTATTATTTGATATAACTTTACGTTACTTCATTAACAATAATATTTATAATAAAAACCAATTTAAAACTTTTCAGATCTAGTGTGTTTTTGAACATAAATATATTTAGACCCTTTCTTGTTATGTCTCTTGAACAGTAAAAATCAAATTATTTGCTTTTCATAATAATATTTCATGTATTCATAATAACACATCTAACTGTCTATCTAGAATGTCAAATTTGAAAATTTGGCACAGAACCAACTTTTTGTAACCCATAACAGAATACTATACGCACTTACATATTGCAAGTCAAAATAAAGTACCCCATTATGTTATTTGAACGAATCGGTTGCATTTAATAGTTTTTATTAAAAGTATATGATTAAAATTAAAATTTGTTTACCATCCAGGTCCCTTAAATAAAGCGTCCGCTGTTGTGGGACAACCTGATCTTCACCAGCCCCGCTAGGCTCTGCGAGATAGATTTAAAAAATCATATATAGATGTGGCATTTAAAGACGATCGGCCGGGAATCTACTTCGTTACTACTCAGACGTATAAAATTATTACCGAGTTTAAAGATGATCAAGTGACTAATGAATGAATTATTGCTAATAAGCGACACGCCCATTTCGTAGGTACCCACTTCACGTCGTTCACTGTTCCCTCGCCCCGTACTGGCCTATTTACAATTCTTAAGAGAATTAATGTGTTTATTTAAACACCTTATCGGATCAATAGGAATATATCGATGAATTTAGTTAGGAAAACTAATATGACATAAACATTGACAAGGTAGTTGTGTACTGGCGACAAAGCGAGTCTAATAGCAATAAAATAGTACGCCTGTGATTATGAAATAATCATTGTTATGAACAGTTTTCTGGTTGGTTTGTAACTTCGCGGTGTTGCGCGTAAATCGCGGGCGTTGCGCGTTCAAAAGATCAGTCGCGCGTGCAGGGTGTCGGGTCATGATTTCATTGGGCCTACATTCAAATGATGCGGTGACACTTTTTATTGTCTCAACATATCTTAAGCGAGCTCATATTATAAAGTTAAAGAAAATAGACGATATGCAGAAGGTAGGTTAGTATATGCGACGTCGCCATGCCAGCAGTTAAAAATGTTTAATTGATCACAAAAAGATAGTTATTGACACGAGCCGGTCTCCCGTTGTTCCTGATAAGTGTAAAGCTAAAATAAATATACGCTTAAACTTTATGCACGAGAGTTGTCTAATATCAAATACGTACTTGTAATGATTAGCAACTATGATATGCCACGGCTATTTAAATACCTACATGTCTACGACAGAGGTGAGGTACTGTACAACGATGCTATGTTATGTTAATCAATTCCACCTAATTCCATACAAGCAGCAGTAATATTTTATTCCGCTACCGTATTCTTATTAAAGTAAATATAAATAAATAAATTTATCCGGCAACAAATATCTCTACGCGTAGCTGTATGCCAACAACACCGAGATTTAGGACGATGACAATCACTTCTTGGTCTAGATCAGTATTTCCCAACGTGGGGCCCACGCCCCACAGGGGGGCAATTTGATAATTAAGGGGGGCAATTTAAAAATGGACTCGACACGACGCAGCACAAGGATCGCACTAAATGAATATAGAAAAATCAATATCAAAATTATTTTGAATTTCAGTTTTTCATCATATGTTTTGAAATTTTACTTAGGATGTTTTGATAACAATTTCATAGTGATTTCTTCCTAAAACTTATCATTAATATTCCTTAACGGAACAAAACAATTTTTAAGGGTCAAAATTATGTCTGGAGGCATATAAATCTTAGATATATAGGCATATAAATGTTAAGGTGGGGCATGGCCTAAAAAAGGTCGGAAAACACTGGTCTAGATCATAATTAGAAAATTCCGATTTTGAACCGTATAATCCAATCATTATTATGATTATTTACTAGTTCAATGGTATGTTACAATGTCACTGTACATTTATGATAGACAAAATAAAACGTCAAAAATGATTCTACTCACTATACACCACAAGTAACCCAGCTTTAGTGTTTAAAAAATAATTACTGATGTTATGAATATTGTGTTGACTAATGATATCATCTATAAATCTGTATGGGATTGGCTACCTATTGTAATGACCTTCATGCCGCGTGTAGATGGGTCGGGAGAGAGCACATTGGAAATATAACATTACAAACATATCATCAACTCAGCCACGAATGGAGTTTTCTCTTTGTATCGTGTCAAAATTGTATGAAGGTCGCCAACGGAGGTTTTTGGTGGCATTTGTAATGCGTGCCAGAAACGATTCAGTATAGGTATAAGCCCGCGATTGCTTGAGCGACATGGGGTGTAAGATCGGCGGGGGCCGCAGCGCCCGTTACTTTGAAGAAGACGTTTCGTGCGCGATTGTATAGATTACCTACTACATCGCATCTGTATTGCGAATCAATACAAAATCGTGGCGCGTGGACGAAGGGATGCGACCGGCGACAGTATCGCGACGTTTGCGCGACTATATAATTACTGAATCGCAACAAAAAGTCGCCATGGAGGTCTTCGCTTTCGTTTTCCAGTTTTCTGAGGCATCTCTGTGCACATCCATAACACTACAATAGCAACTTGTGTATTTTTGGATTCTCGATCTGAATATTCCGCGACGTACAAAGTACTAACGAGTTTTAGTATAATGCGTTATCAACTTTACCGTGTGTAGCCAATAAAGGGAATGTCAATTTTGTTTGTTCCAGTGCAAGCACTGAGAAGATATGTACATGTGTTAAATTATTGCACACCGAATGCTAGTTACAATAATTGAATAAGTAATTTAAATTGAAAATAATTAAGTTTTATCTACTTACCGTACATATGTTGAACCGCTGTGCGGATAGCGAATGGTGCGCCGACTATATCAGTGGGGGTTGCAGCGGTACCGTCCCCTGAATTGCAGAAATAGTAATTAACACCCCGAATTGCAGAAGCAGTAATTAACAGATTCATTAGCCAAACAAGTTTCGGTATCAAAACCTTTTAATAAAGCCAGTCATTCATTAAAAGTTTATATCGTTTGAAATTACGTATAATAATTGATCGTGTATTATCACTCTTGATACAATTTATCTTATAATTTATATGCTTGTAATGAACTAATGAGTTTGGGCAAAGACGGTAATAGCGAGGTGATAGGTAATATTTCAATTACGTACTGCGTAACTGTTGTCTGCGCGCTGGTACCTGATCGCGGGGTCTGGGTTGGGAAGATGGTCCCGGCCCGTAATCTAGATAATTGACGAAAAAATATTACTTCATTTATTTTGCTGCATACAACGTTTCATACGCAAATACCAGCGGATTACCAACAAATATACCTAAGCTAAATAAATAACGCTCAGAAGTACCTAATCATCATCTTCAGTTTACTTGTACTACAGTGCTAGTTAAACTTACGACTTGCACGTCTACAAGACGCTACAGTAAGTAATCTATAGAGATAATAATCTAATAATGCCAGTTCAGTCCAATACAAGCCTTTACTGTATTAGCAATATAAAATAAATTGATTACATGAAGAAGTGGCGGCGCCCCAAGGTTCAGCGACATTTATAGCTGCGGGGTCGGCGTTAAATCTAAATCAAAATATCATGATTCAGAAATTACACTGCGTGATGTAAATTGTAATCATATTTTTAAACGGTATATTATTTTTGATAATAATCAATGTATTCTGTAATGCTTTGGAAATACTAAGGGAACTATGATGTGTGAGAGCACGAAAATTGGCCGCAGAAATCAGTTCAGGCTCGGTTCGAGCCTTCGCGTTCATCAACTCAATCCTTAGTTTCTCGTCAGACACGCTACCAATTACAGCGTCTACAGCATCTTCTTGACTCAGTTTGTCCTTTGTTATTCTACGCCAGAGAATCTATGCCGTGGATAGAAACTGCTATATCCGTGCTAGAATCGTTGGTGTGTTCTTTAAAGTTCATGATGTCTCGGGAATACCTATTTGCAGGTTCGAACATTGTGATCAGGTTTTCTTGAAGTTATCGCCAGGATGTTGCTGTCACAGACCATTTATCGACCCAAAGCTTCGCACGTACTTTAAATAAGGAGGTGGCTATCGTTCGAACCTCGTAATCTGCCAGTTTTTAGTTACAGCGCCTGAGGTCTGCCCGTGTCTGCCGAGACAGTCGGTAACCTTTACTTTAGTTTCCTGACGTGCGGCGAGTCGCTCTGTCATTTGCTCCATCATCTTCATCACCTCAAGAAGGAATTGCGTTGGAATGCTGTCAAGAGCAGCGTCCGCTTGGTGTATAACGGGGTTTTGTGCAGCTGGTCAGGCTGTTGTGGGTACGGCATGAGAAGACCCTGCTTCTGATGTGAGAGCACGAGACTCCGTATAATACTCCACCCTAAGATGTACTAGTGTTGAAGTTCTAGACCCAGGATGGGTGATGAAGGGCGGATGGCAATTTCAATTTTCAGTGAGAGACAACTTTCTTTAATAAACAATAAGGTTATTGTGACGCAATAGTATTGACAAACAGTCTGAATCTGTGTAGCAGTAATTCCACGAGATGTTACTCTTTCGAGCGACAAATGTGGAATGCGAGCTCTAAGCGAGCATCGCCATTTATATTCACTAAATAGTGGGAGGGGAACATGTCGAGTACTTCACGTCCTTACGGCGAGAGATACATTAAAAATAATAGGCATAAATTTATATATATTCTGCATTTATGTAATGAAATAATAAAATAAATTCATTTCATTTTGTGAACAAACGACGATATTTCAATTGAATAGAAATGTACTCACCAATCACTTCATACGGAGGAGCAGAGCTAGTGGAAGCGCCCCAAGCTCTAACGTTACCACCACTTGCGGGGTAAACGGGTGCTATACGAAATGAAAACATAACAGTTTATGTCCACAATAATGTAATCGTAAATGTATTAATTTTATAATACGTTTGGTAGCGGTTACGTTTGCAATTTAAAATCGCTATGAGATATTTACGAGAATAAAATCTTTATGAGAATCAATAGAGATCTCAAACGGGAAACTGAATTTACTCAAATGTATTTTCACAGTTGGTGTGCCCAAACTAATAAATATTTAGATACAATTATACGAGCTAATTATGATATTTCATAGATATATTAGTTATTTATTGATATGTTAAATTATAATATTTACACTGTGGTGGAGCAGTTGAACCACCCCAATTTCCAGTGGGAACAACGTGCCCAGGGTCAGCGGAGCCTGCACCTGAATAATAATGTAGTATTAATAATGAACGCAATAATGCACTTTACAATTTCATAAATAACAGCAAACAAATAGAATCGTTACAATTCCTACCTTGTCCATAACTTGTTACTGTAGCGGGGGCCCTTGAGCGCGAGCGAGGCACCCTTGTACCGATGGCGCCAAAGTCTATATGAAAATAATATAATAATAAAATAATCATAATAATAACGCTATACATGGGGCTCTCCATGAAAGGCGCGAAAAGAGCTCTCCTTCAATGCCGGCAACTCATTGGCGACTGCTCGTAAAATACTAGTAATATAATTAACATAATTCTAGTATTCTTTAAAATTATTACATATTTATAATTGAAGTCTACATTAAAGTTAGAAGTAACAATGGCACGTAGAACTAAAAACATCTTTTTGTTTAGCACCTATTATTTTTTTATATTAACAATTAATAAGAAAACATTTTGCACGATAATTAAATTAGACAAATATCACCAGATGCGCCCGATCACATATGTATTTATCGGTAATGTTACTGTAAATGGTATTGTAAGTGTAACAAGTGTAACAACGCAGGTGTTTTAATAAATGTATTAATAATCTTGTTCTTACAATAATTGTGATATTAATAATGTAAATCATGTCTATTGTATCCTATTTAAATTTAACATCGCCTATTTTAATAGTACAATAAGAGTTACCATGCGATGGCTGCTGAATATTCTCTTCGGGCATCCAGGACTGAAGTTCTCGAGAGCGACGAGAGCTGGCGTGTCTGTTATCTAAATAAAATAAATAAACATGTATATTTAGATATTAAGTTAACGTAGCGGCTTAGTTTGAAACTTTGAAAATAGTTAGAGCTCAGTTTCCGAGGTGTTCACAAGGTGGATCAAGTAAAATTACAGTAATAGAGCCAATTATAATTATAACTAAAATTCGCTAATTGGCATAGACCGGTTGCCCAGCTTCGATGAAATATTGCATTAATGGCAGCAAAATCGCAAAATCGCTATCTTATAGTCGCAGAAAGGGCAAGCTATGAGATAATAATGCAGAGGTCATTGGTTTTTGAAAGTATTCACAGCCTCTGCGACACCAACAGGATGCTCGTTCCACTGAACGTTTCCGCCACGCGCACGCGGATAAAATGAATTTTGCCATAAAATGGCACGTGGTATTATCTCTGGAAAGTATGCTTTTGTATCATTGGTTTTTTACATGTTCTATGATTAAATGGCATTTATGTTTCAGTGCCATTTTACCGTTAAATAACAATTATCAACTACAGAATCATAATTGTCAATCCAGGTATACATATAAGTATACTTAAGTACACTTAAGTATACATATTCTGGCCATAAATACTCTTGTAATCAAAATATTACTTTTGAATTTTGGAATCTGTCATTTTTATATTATTGTTCAATGTGTTTTCTTATTTTCGCACCAATATTTTGTAAAATGTTTTGTGATATTGAAGTGGAGGGGGCTGATAAAGAGAACCGAATCGGTGTGATTGCATTACATGCAGTAGGTATGGTGCAAAATACATTTTTTTTAAATCCACCACACGCTTGGTATTAGTCAAAACTTTGTGTTCCGGGGTATTGATAGGTACGATGAAACCTCCTCTGTTTGTGACAGAAAAAGATCTGGCCGTCCACGTAATGTTCGTATGGAAAAGGCGATTAAAGCAGTAAGGGAAATAATTTGAAGAAATCCTGTTCGAAAGCAAAAGATTTTATCTCGGGAGATGAAGATAGCACCTAGAACCATGTCGCGTATTTTAAAAGATGACTTAGGACTTCCAGCC
>DWEM01001336.1:0-14653 GCA_018245935.1 Agara belti belti | reverse complement strand
CGGAACAGAATTTTATACGGCCGGCCTAGATATCTAGCTAGCTACGCTACGTCGGATCGAAGCGACGGCTTTGACGGCTTCGGTCAGCGTCAGACGTCGAGCGTACTGAAACCATATTATTATTCCAATTGCGCTCGTAATCCGTAAATTTGAATTTTATTATAATTGTAATATGATTTTTGAGAACGATTACCTACTATTGCCGGTTTATTAATGAGTTCGGATTCGCCTCGATATACCTGCCTGTTGACGTTCCGTTATTAGTCGGCGTTGTGCCAGGTTTATTTGGCCGGCCATTTTGTGTTTTCACACAGGTCAAAGAAACTGTGCAGTGACAGAAGTTTGTGTTAAATTAATAACATTTCGTGATTATTATTAACACGTCGTTCTTGTTGGTATTGCGTGAATGCCGACAACAAGTTGTATGTTTTGAGTGTATTTGTTTGTAGTGAATAGAGTTAGTGGTGATACTGACATATAGGAATTGAAACTTTCAATGTGAAATAAACAACATTTACCTATCCACTATGTATTGTTTGACATAAACAAAAAGGACATTTAGTAAAACGAACTCTGCGTTTTTATTTTTCATGTGGACAATGAGAGTGAGTATTTGTTAAGTATTTCGCCTTGCGGCATGGCAGTTAATTGTTATGGCTTTGTTTTGGTTTTGGAATTTGTATGCACAAGTCTTAATCTAAAATCCCACGCTTTCATTCTAATAACTAAGTATAACTACCAAATGTACACAGTAAATAAAAAATAAATAAATCATATGTCACAATTCATGTTCTGCCCTCGTTGAAATATTTTATTACAGGCAGGAAAGATAAACATTTAAAAGCGAGTATATAATACTAATTATGTTGTTTAACCTGAGCAGCGAAAGCAATAATAGGCCTTTAATTATAATCATTGTTTTATTTTATGGGATCAGCACTGATATAGTGTTTGTTTTTCCACTAAAGTTTATGTTTACATGCATCGGATTTCACGAGAATTTTGTGATTTAAATTACATCTAATGTACAGGTCTATTGTTTTTATTTTGTCTGGTATCTACCATACCTAATGGCGCTACATACAAACATTTGTTATTTCATTTATAAATTAACTCATATCTTATTAGCACGATCTTTTTTAAGGTTATCATAAACTAAATTATCTCAAGACCCTAAAATGTTTCACAACATTAGTGTTCTTCCGATATATTTATTAAAAGGCAACTATAGTGAACAATTGATGATATATTAACTTTCAAGGAATAAAATATCTTTGTAGTTTTATTTACTAAAGTTCTAAAACACATAAAGTGTTCCTTGTTTTTCACATTAATTATAAAGAGGTAAATTTGTAACTCAGATTTGTTTTTGATCAAAATGCTGCAAAACCACAATATATTGCATCTCCTTCTTTTAAGGCAGCATGTAACAAAATAGAATCAGAACAACAATATGCGTTTTATTCAAAACATGATATTTAATATAAGTTAAAATATTTTTTGAAATCTTTCATTTGTAAATAGCAGTTACTTTAGACTGTCAATTGATAAGTAATTAATAGCATGAAAAAGAAAACATTAATAGTGACAATCGACAATACTTTGATTTTTTTTTTATTTGATCAAGAACAAAGTTTATGAACACCCATTCCAATATTAGTTAATAAACTGCTGGAAACATGATAAAATACGATGGTATTATATTTTATTATTGGATCTGTGATTTTCTTATGGTTTTTTTCTATTGGATAGTTCTTGTCACCTTCACATTGTATTGTAACAACAAATTTTCATTTGCTTTGTTAAAAGACTACAATGGTTTGAGTTTGAGTAATGGGGATCTAAGGGTCAAATCTCGCCATGCATTTAAAATTTCGGTGCTAGAACGGTGCATATAAACATCGTGAGAAAATCTACACATCGTAGTTGTCTAAAATGTTCTCTTTTTGAATTTTCTGTTCTAATTTGTAAAAAAAAATAAAGATCACCTAGAGTACTATAAGAAATACCTCCAATAAAGGACCGCAGCATTTCTAAGGTGTAAAGGTTTTGAATAATGATTTAATATGTGTATTTATTGTATTTGTACTGTGCACCAAATACAGTCATGATCAAATGTAAACAACATTTTGTTCAAAGCCTTTTTATATCCTGATATAATAATATAACGATATAAAACTAGAGTTATAGTAACATAAGCCGTTTTAGTATTCTGGAGTGAGGAGGTAATCAATTTTAATCATTCATTTCTAGTGGGTTATTGCATTTTATTTTTGCAAGCAACTTCATTCCGTCCTAAATACATATGCCACGATGCTTACACTATATGAGCAATTAGTGGGCAGCCTAGATCAAAATTTAAAGTAAGGCTCTGTTTGCAGGTATATCATGGAAACTAAGATTGAGTCCGGATATACATCCTCTCCTGCAAATGACGCATCAGGTTCGTTTTATTTTCATATTTTTATTTTATGCAATGAATCATCATTTATATAAAAGTGTGCTACTGTTTTCATTTGGTGAGGTTTTTTTTTAATTCGTCTTTATTTTTGACCCTTATCAACCTGGTAATTTCAAACCTTTTATGCTATTGTAGCCATGATTGTATTTTTATATTCTTATTTTTATGAATGTAATTCATTTGTAGTTTGAGTATTGAGCGTTATGTATTAATTTGTCATAATTGATAATTTTCCAATTGGCAATGTATAAGCAAAATTGTATTGTTCTGTTAGTTCTTGCAAGTGTATGTTCCTGTAATATTGCCTATATTGCTTTACATATTAGACTCCTTTATGCTTATCGATAGATAGGCAGTAAAAGCTATTATGTGTTTATTATTTATAGACAAGGTAAGTATGACTGAAGTTGACTGAGGTCGGTTATTAACAGCACTTTTTACATAAATATGTAGTTGTCAAGGAAAAAAAAAATAGACCTTGTGTTTCACTGTGCTTAATATATTGCTGTGTTATGAAAGTAATGTTTAAAAGTCGCTGAAGTGACTTTGGCAACAATGTTCTTGTTAGCTCTTCCACTAATTTAAATATCCTAAAACTTTACTTTCTGTAGATAGTTTTTCTGAAGCATTTTATAGCAATTACACAATTGATTTGTACATCCTGCTTCTTCCAGTAGTTAATAGAACTTTTTGTAGTTATCAATACATATAATTAAATAGTTTAAAACTATAACTGGCCAATTACTACTAGAATTGCATGCCTTAAAGTAGGTACAATTAATTTTAATTACATATGGATTTATACGTTTATTCATAACAAACATAATGATTATGTTTGTAAAATTAAACATATTCAGAGAAACTTTGATGAATTACTTTAAAATAAATTATTGTGCAATAAATTGAAATACACAGATATTTTATAAAATGTTTTTTTTTTATTTCTTTTATTCTCATAACTGAAAATTCTGTGAAGGCCTGATTTATCAATCATCAGATAAATCATTTAACAATTATCATGTCAATAAATTTATCATAGTCATTGATAAGTAGTATCTGATATCTATTGTAAAATTAAAAATTATTCTATTTGCCAGATAATTACTATCTAGTCGTTTATCTGACAAGTGTAAAATTGGCCCTAAGAGTTCTGAATATTAATTAGCTATCGGATTGCTGTTTAGAATTAATTCTTTACACGGCTGTGGGATCATTATCTTGTTATAATTCAAATTCAAATTATTTATTTTGAGATAACAAAGGATCCATTTGTAGGACATCATAATATTTACGCTATGTCAGTAGAATTTCATTTTTACAAGTCCAAAAATAAAAATAAAGAGCAATCTCATAAATCATGTACCTGTATCTCCACACAGGAGCATACACATGTTCAGACACAATTTTCAGAATGCTGTTGTTACTTCCACTCAGCCTCATTTCCAAGGATGCTTCTTTCTACCTTGGGTACGCGCAAACATTTCGCAGGCATTGCGAAAACGGGGAATAATCCTGATAATCGTAATAACCAATCATCCTGATAATGTTGCTTAAATAATCGGGACATATTCTTACCGACGATCTTAAAGACGATGTTTATAAAGAACAATAGCGTAGGATGCTGGCGTTTTGAGGCAATATGTTAGCCGCAGGCTAGCCGGCAACATAGACCAGACCATTTACACTTTTCAAAGCATAGGTACCGTCTGCGCCTGTACATGGAAGTTTTCGTATCATATATTTGCATTTGATGTTGTGTGACAGTATTAATTTAAGTGAAACACTTAACAAAGTATCTAGTAGTTAATTTCAATCTATAATGAGTAATTTTTTCTGTTCCAGATGACGAAGATCAGGATCAAATTGACCTCTATGAGAGAATAGCTAAACAGGAGGAGAACAGCGACAGAGATCGTGCATATGATTCTGAAGAAGAAGAAGACGAACCAGAAAGAAATATAACACCTAGAGTAAAGCAGAATGTCATTAAAAAAACCAGCAATGTTGCAGATATATTGAAACGGCTGCAATCTTCTGGGGCGCTTATTAAAAAATCCAACGAAGAATATAATTGTGTTACTTGTAATATACAATTTAATGATTGGGAGGAATTAGAAAACCACTTAATAAAACACGTGTCCCTGCCGTCAGTGGTACTTTACAAGCTGCCTTCAGACGAGGAAGACACATCTCCTTCGGGAGATGAAAATTGGTCCGAAGATGAAGATATTCCACAAACGGCTAAGCAAAGGATGCAGAGTACGCCGCAAAAGATGGATATATCTCAAATCCTTAAAAAAACTGGCATATCCCTAAAGAAAACCAGTGACTTTGATGTCAAAGTAAATTCTTCTGATTCAGCATTGAGCAAACTTAGTGGGTTAGGTTTTACAATTAAGAAAAATTCTACACCAATAAAGAAAGAACCGGATCTTGAGTCGCAGGTTGATGATAATGTGTTGCAGAAATTAGGCAAACTTGGTAGCATCAAGTTAAAACTGAAATCTGATGGAAATAATGGAAATTCTTTTAAGGTCGTTAATGGTCTCAAAGATTTTAAGGCGTCGGATGATGAAGATGAAGTTAGTGGAAATGAAGCACTGAAAGAGGAAGATGAATTTATGGACGACGATAAAAGTGAAGAAAAAGAATGTTTTGGTTTTGAACAGGATAATCAAGAGGTAGAAGAAGAGGAAGAAGAACAGGAACCAGAACAGGAACCAGAACCTGTAAAAAAGAAATGTAAATCCTCTGATAGTGAGGGCGAGCAAGAAAACGTTAAAACTACTCGCAGGGTTGCATACGCAAAGGGAAAAGTAGTACAAAGGAAACTAGTAACACCTAAAATTGAACCCCAAAATAGTCCTACTAAGTAATTATCACAGGCATTACCACCTGTTAAGGAAGTTCCTCAAAGAAAACCTCCAGGAAGACCTGCTATTAAACAAACTCCAAAAAGAGGGGCAAATCATCCTAGAGCTGCTAAAGAACAACCTATACAACCAGTCGAGCCAAGACAAGCTAGAAGGGCTTCAACTCCTCGTACAGAGGCCACATTCGGAGAACTAACTCCTCGGAGAGAATCAACAACTTCATCTACCCCAGAACGAAGTGAATCTCGTGAATCCAACGTGGATAATGTAGTTGTAAAACAAGAAACTGAAGATGGAACAAAAGATTCTACAAGTTTAACAAGCGCGCCAATATTTTCTGGACAAATTAAATCGGAAAGAGCTTCTCCTCCAGTGAATAATACCTTATCGATACCTATAATTGCGAGGGTAAAAGCCGATCCAGATGGACCTCAAAGTAACACACCCAACGCAACAAGCACATCTTACGCTCCGCCTAGTACTCCCAAGACGCCACTTATGCCAGTAACAAAGACTGAAGATAATAGTGTCACGATAATTGAAATAAATGGTGATTCCAACGATGAAGATGACGATTGTTGTGTTGTATCAGCTACTCCGGCAACAGACGTTAAGCCTGTAATTCCGAAAAGTGAAACATCACTTCCTGCACCTCCTCCTTACCCAACTTCAACTTATTCTGCATCTAAACCTTCCTACAACTTAGCTCCTGCATTGTCAGCCAGATTATCGTCAGCACCATCCACAGAAAAACAAAATTACAATTGGCATACACCAGATTCAAAGCCACCAATTGATATGTTAGAGAAAAGTGCAGATGAAATGTTTGAAAGCTTGTCCTCGTTATCAGATGCTAGTGAGTATATATCCTTAGATAAATTAGGACCTCAGCATTCATGTGATACTTGTAATACTAGATTCACCGATATATCCATGCTGGATGAGCACAAAAGGGTGACAGGCCACTCTAGAAGCCTCGTTGCACCATCTTCATCAACACTCTTACCATATTCTTCATCAGCTAATATTCTTTCAAATCTCCTACCTGTACAAAAGTTAGCTGAACAAGTGGGCAAACTCTCAAATATCAACGGTGCCCCAGGTTTTACTCATCAACAAAACGTTATGATTAATATACAGGCATATCCTGGTGGCGGCGTAATGGTCCCTCCTCAACCATACAACGCTTATGCTCCTGGACAAAATACGCATGCAGGCTATCCACAGACAGCAAATAATTTGTATGGCAGCTCTGGACAAATGCCTGGACAAATGCCGGGACAAATGCCTGGACAAATGCCCGGACAATATCCGACTATGCCAGGACAGAACTATATGCCAGGATACGGACAATTTCAACCATCTATGTCGAAAGCTGGGTATCCAGGTTCAGTACCACCAAACAGCTATTCGAATGCATCTTCCCCTTATTCAAATGCTTCACCTCTTCAAAGCATGCAACAATCAGTGTACGGTCAGTCACCTACGAGTATGATGGGACAACAGCCGGGGCAAATGGGTCCACCGGGTTCATCGCCCAATCACCATTACAATGCTGCTTCTAGCCCTGGTGGAACTATGAAGCCACCAACAAACAGTGGTGTTAGGATACAAAATGTGCAAACTTTTCCACCTGGACAGATCATAGGTGCACACGGTCAAGGGATGTCTCCCGGTCAATCAATTCCCACTGCTTCAGACATGAGTCCAGGACATTTAACGGCGCCGGGACAAACCATAGGAGGACAAATGCCACCTCCCAACCAGATACGAATGGCAGCGGGCGCAAACATGCCGGTCGCGCGGCCACGTATGCCTGGTGTTAGGGGTCAGAGACCCACAATTAGGCCCGGTATACAAGTTCGTGGAGTTGGAAAACCGGGCCCGCGAATGCCCATTAAACGCACAGTACCAATGGTCAGTGCTGGGCAGAAGCGGCGAAATGATATGCTGTTGCCTGGCAAACATGACAATGAGGACTGCCACGTGATGGCTATGCAGAAACAACGCGAAGGTTTGCCGATGATACATAGCATACAAGGAGCAAAAGATAAACTTAATCTTGGCGGCCAAATCTCTATTACTAAGAAGACGGTGAATAAAGAAGCCAACGCAATGGCCAATGTGCTAGCGTCCAGGGGGATAAGTGTGAAACAAAAGGCGAAAAGTCGATCACCTACACCGGAGCGGCCAATCCCACACATTCCAAACCTTGGCGCCGGCATGAGCATCAAGCACACATCGAAATCCAGTAATTTCTCAATACCGGAGGCGAAGGTGGGCGGCGGAATGCTTTCGTGTAAAATTTGTAAAAAAATATTTATGAACCATAATTCGTTAAGCGTGCACATGAGCAACGCTCATCCCCAAAGTAAAATACCCATATTCAAGTGTGACGAGTGTCCGGCGTCGTATCCGAAGTCGCTACAGCTGCAGCATCATAAGCGGGTGTTCCATAATGTGTCGGGACCGAACAGGGAGCTAGGGTTGCCCGTCGTCGATCTCTCGCAGGAGGATAATTTGAAACGGCTGAGTTCCCTGGGTATATATAGCTTCATCCCGCTAGCCAATCGGGAACAGGCGAGCGGATGCTTCGGTATCCCGGTAGTGTCGGTGCACAATGTCCAGAACGGCATGACGGCGAGTCTGCAGGCCCTCGGCGCAGATGGACTTTTAAGTCTCGGCCCGCTGAAACCTTTACCGAACTCTTAAATTTGGTAATCTTCAATTAGTTCCATACGACTGCGGTTACGATAGTTTGTTTGTACAAAGTTTAATAATTCGTCGACTACGTAGAGGTAAGGTATAAGAACGTTCCGCCTCACATATGGGCGTAATGTAATTTTTATACATATTATAGTATTTGTCAAAGTCTGATTTGTTGTTCGTAAAAATTTAAATTTCTTTTATACTTAGGTTCGAAGTATTGACTATTTATTTGAGCGCAGAGGGTTGCGATGGACTCAAAATTTTAGTATTTTTGTTATCAAATGTTGAAAATGTTGATAACACTAAATTTGTTGTGTACTGTGATATACCGAAATAGGAATATACACTATTCACTTGTGTTATGTGGTGCGTCCGTGCGATCATATAACATTAGCTTTTAGTTCTATAATTTGATCTCTGCGTCTTTAGTACTTAGAGGAACTAGCTAAGGCTTGCGAAAATAACATGACACTCGTCCAACAGAACGATGACGTCTTACGGTTTAGCAATTTATTATTACAAACATTTTCATGGTGTGGAGTTTTAAAAGTAATAATTATTATTATTTCTTGAGACACCCTCACACACGATTGTCTGATCTCAAACTAAGCAGTACCTGTACTATGGTGACAAAACAGCTGATAAACTACATAAACATACCATGTAACACTTATATAAATATTTTAGTACTCGCAGATAACAAGAAAATGGCTCATCACGCAAACGTTTGTCCAGCGTGAGAATGGTACCCACGACTTCCAGTTTCGCAGCATATTACATAGCTTATTACCCATTAGTGTTATTGGTAACTTATCAATTTAAAAAAAAAAATTAAAAATACAGATTTAAAAAAAAAATTCAAATGGACATCACTGCACAAATAATTCTGTAATTTTTCCTATAGAAGGAACTTTGGCGACGGTAACTATTAACATATTCCCATGTTAATTTTGATTTTTTTCTAAATTAAGTAATTGTTCTGTTGGATGAGTGTTATGTTATTTTCACAAGGCTCATTCGTAATGCAATAATCGACAAAACAGAGTTATTAAATTTAATTTATTGTTATCCTGATAATTTCTGAATATTCGTTTTTTGGCTGTGTACTTGTAAGAAGGAATTTCTATGAAAATGGCAACTATATTAACATTTTTATTTTTGTGTCACATATTGAATACTGGCTGAGAAGTATTTCTGTTTTTCGTAGCAATTGACAGCCAAAAAATATTTTACTGTAACGTCCAAAAATGTATTGAGATCTGGCTTCACTGGGGATAGGGATTTAGCTCTTCCATAACGACAAGGAGACATTAAACATTAAGAATTATTTTATTATTTAACATAAGCATGCAGTTGTAACTGGTATACGACAATATTTTCTTATTTTGTACAGCTAATAGGTATTAAGATTACTGATAACGTTCGAATTGGAATTTCCAATTTACGTCGATGTATAAAGTCCAATATTTCGTTATGAATGATTCCGAGCGGCTTTATCTGTCGATTAATATCAGTGCTATGCGTCTACCATTACAAGTGTCCATGTTCACTTGGTTCACAATACGCTTATCGTTCAGAAATATTCACAAGATTGCCGAGATCTTATTATACTACTGATTTACAACGTCTTCTCATGTCTTGGTGATTTTGAAGGTTGTGACGTGAAAGTGTAATTTGACACGAGCCGTTTCCTCTTTGCCGTACTGTAAACCTCATGTCAATCTTATTTCAGATGAGTTATAATCACCGTTTACTACAAGTCGCGTTGCATGCTCGTTTGTTTTTAATAAGACTTAAAACTTAGCAATAGAAATGAGTGTTCTGCTATATATACATATATGTGTTTGTAATTTATACGGTGCTTTTAAAAATATTGAATGAAGCATCAACGTATTTTTTTTTTTATGAAAAGAGTAATATTTGTGTTCCTGTTTGTTTTTTCTGAAATTAATATTTAATACATAGCTACAATTTTTTTTTAAGATTAAAACTACGCCAAGTGTCTTGTAGTCGTCATTTATTATATAGTGTTTTTGATTATAATAATAATTGCAACACTGGATTAGTGAAAGCCTTGCTGGGAGATATTTATTTTTTCGTTTATATAGTCCAGAATAATTATAATATAATATAATATAATTATATATTCCAGAATAATTATAGTTTTGTTACGCGCCTTGTCGACTTTCTGTCGATGATGAGTTGTGAAATATTAAGTGCCCGTTAAGATATAGGATGAACTATGTTGTTTGTTTTATATTTACGGAGATTTTTTTTACATTAAACCTTTTTCAATGACCAATGCATGTTGAGTGAAAACCGATTAATTTCGTATTAATAGACTCTTAAATGCATTTTATCATTTCACAATCGTACCGGCCAGTTCTAATTCAATATATTTGAAGAATGTCTGTTTAAGATGTACATATTATAATGTTCGGTAGTATAAGTGAAACTGATTTTGATAAAATAATATTAAGTGTGCGATTGTCTACGAATATTTTTTTAATGTGAATTTTGCAAGTGGACATTATTAATTACTTGGGAGTTTCGCGATTTGTTTTGTACATTCTGACGTCACAAAACTGTGTCGATAAAGTTTTTTTGAAAGTGATGATTATACTTCAATAGGTTTATATAACTAACATCTAATATTGTAATGGCTTTGTAAAAATAGCTTATTTTGTGAAAGTTATTGTATTAGTTTTGAAGTGCTCGATGGAGAATGCTTCATTATATACATATTGAGTGATACCTAATGATTATATATCTTATATTTTCCAAGTTCTGAATATTATTTACAAGAGTAAAACTATTAGAAAAAGAAAATGTAAATTGAAACGAAGAGGTCGAGATTGATTAATAAAAGCGATAAAAAATATCTTCAGTTTTTTTCATTTACTATTTCCCTCAGTCAGTCTGATTAGATAAAGCCATTATAAAAAACTAATCTGCAGTGGAACAGCGTGGACGAGTACGCTCCAGGCCATTTGCATTGAGATGTGCGCCTATCAGTGGGACGTCAAGAAGCTTTAAAAATCAAAAGTAGACCTATTTATACATCTAATTTATTTCTGTACATTTGGATTTATTGCAATTCGGATTAGTGCCGAGTGTCAAATATTTTGAAATAGGAATACAATATAATCAAATTCGCGGTTGTTACGTTTGGCGGGAAAGCCGTTGCGTAGCAACGACGACGTCACGTGTCTCATTTTGTCGACACAAATACACGTGATATCTCTACACTCAGCCTCCCTCTTTGTGAAAATAGAGAATTGTAGCGAAAATCTATAGCAAGCAACGCACACAGTATTGCTATTTCATTGTATTAAAAATTACGGCTGATGAAGAGTCCGAAATCGGCGTGTATTTAAAGTTTATTTCGTTCGTTATTTGAAAGTTAATTACATATTCATGTGTAGTAAGTTTGGATTTTCCAGTTGACGTTTTCAGGCATATATTATATATATATCAGTGGCGAAATTTCAAAAAAAAAGTGTAACTTAAGATGGTTTGCATTGTACGACAATAAGACCCGTTATTCACAAATTTATGTATTTATTGTATATAAGTATTGACTGCTATGTCTCACCTAGCTCCATGCATCGAGAGAAACAAGACATACCTACAGCTAATGAATAAATTGGCGAGAAATAACATTTAGGAATGAAAGTTATCATTTAATTTGGAACTATAACTATTTCTACATGAGTTACATTAAATTTCCATAAATTGAATGGTTCATTGACCGGCCAGTATTCACCGTATGAATATTTGTCACGAATATGTCTGAATAACTAGATCAAGTTAATGGGAACATTAACGTAAACATTACAATTAAGTAGATATTGAGTATTATGTATTATAAGTTATCCATATAGAGATACAACATATGCCACGTGATGTATATGAAAAGTGTCGGGGATGAATTAAAAGGAAGACATTCCATTGCAGAATCCGAAGCATACGGGGCTGTGGCAGTATGTGCAACGACGTCGCGCTGCCGCGGAGCCGGGGGGGTGGGCAGTGCTGGTAGATGCTTCGTGTACGTCACGGCCTTGAAGGGCCGCCAGTGTATTGAATACGGCCGGTAAACGAGGGCGACGTCTGCGCCGCGAGCCTTTCGATATTCCAGCGTTTATAAACTGAGTGGATGGTATTCCGAGTCTCTTCAGCTTCATGTTGGGCTGTTGCCGTTTCGGAACATGTCGTGGCTCAGCTTTTTGCTGAGATATCTTCATCAAGAATGTCAACTGTTCAAATAGACGCAGACGAGTGTCCATATTCCCGGAAGGTCGAGTTAATTTGGTTGGTTTCATTTTTAAGATGCGATACATAAGGGCCTTGCTCGCATTCATCCATCTGTTGGCGATACATTTGCCTGCAAAATGAACCGAATTAATTGTTGGCCGAAAACAACGCTACTGTAATTTTTTGTAGTTCGTTCAAGTACATTTTTTTCAATTAATCGGTTTGCCGCAGACTGAGCTTGCAACTTGTTCCAGTTTGAAAGATGTAGGTATGAGATTAGGTACTAGTTTGCCTTTAGCGGTAGCAACATATTTTTAAGTAATCTTAGAATGTCCAGAGCTGCTTTGTATTAATAGTGGACATAAATGTCTATAAATCACATAACATCAGCGAAGATGGCCGTTTGCTGACATGATATAAGATTATCCTTTATTTATCATGAGAATGAAAAATATAATTTAGTTGTCTATGGGCGTGGTCCTACGAGTACATGTTCAATGTACTGATTTGCGCAGTAATATTTGTTTATAAATTAAACAAATAAAAAAAATATCGTAATTAATTTTCTTTTAATTAATAACTTCCTATATTAATACGCCTTTTTTGTCTAGCATTTTTCTCACTCGTATAATTTGAGCTGATAATGCTATTTCGAACAATTTTTTTCTAAACGTTCGAATTTCGAACTAAAAGGGCTTACTTACGTCCTCGTGAAGATCTACTTTTAATACATTTAGTATTCACTAGCGGGTATCTATCTATTGTAAGTACCTGTGTAGACAAAACACAAAGAAATAAACAAACACCATATAAAGCATACCCATGGTAATTTTCTCCTTGCTGCTGAGCGTTTCGAAGTCTGGGTACAGCAAAGTACAGATTTCCTTCCAAGCAGCATTAGTCAGCAGCTTGCATTTAGATTCTTCGGAATTGTTCCATAAGATGGATCTTTCGCGGATTAACGAAACTATTACTTCTATGTCAACATTGTTGACAAACGTTTGAATATCCATTTTGCTGTTAAATACTTGGTTTGGTAGGGAACTAACGTAAGTCTGCACGTTCGCCCACTTCGTATCCAAGATATTGATTTAAGTTCTATATGGTGAGGTAGGTAGTGGCGGCGCGCGCACCCGACGCCATGCGCGCCGCGGCGTCCTTCCACGTAATCAAACGCATAGACTACACAACGCGTCACTTCCGGGGCGGGAATTTTAATTTTGTTCTATCTACACTTTTCTCTATTTTTAATGTGTAGGTACTAGTTTATTTTAAAAACGTATCTTTAAAGATGAAAACCGACTACCTAATTAACTTAAAGACATCAACTTACTTTCCAAAGTTAGTTCTTGTTTTATATCTACTTACCATTTTAAAATCATTTTGTAATAATTTCTATCATTGTTGTCTACATATATAATTTAATCTATTTTTCCTAGAGTGGGCTTTGAGATCAAGTAATGATAAGTAAGCCCTCAGTATTATGCTGGTAGATAGGACTGGCTCAAATAAGATAAATGTAGTACCTAATGGCAGTCTAATATACACTAAAGCACTAGTGTACTATGTATGCTTATTACGTTGTTGTTAAATATAAATAAACGGATAAAATGGTTTATTTATATTGCTATAGCCTTCTATTACGTCCCACAAGTGGGCAAACGCTACAATTATACTTAGGAACGTCGCCTGATGTCTTAATTATCGAAAACACTAATAGGAAAGCTCATCTTTATTTGAGATTATCTGACCCACTTGTTATGATTGTGACTGAATCTTTCAACATGTTACTCTATGGTCAGAAAAAGTACCTGTCGTATATTAAGAAATAATCGTCATTATATTCAAAAGTGGAGTCTTAGCTGCTGTTCACGCCTCAATACCATTTGAACGCAGTCTATACAATGTGTTCTTAAATTCTCAGAGACGTGTTGGCTCAGAGTTTGTGAACTTTTATGCAAGGTATGATTTACTGTTTGTACTGAAACTGAATTTTAATCGATTATGATTTAGAGTTCATTCTTTATCCTTCCAATTATAAAATCTTCACAGACCATTAAGTACATCATTAATTTGAGACAATAGTTATTTTTACGAAAAATTTTGTAATATCAATTCATATAGTGTTGTCTTAATAAATAAGAATTATTAAAGTTAGTCTAACCTCACCCATATCAGAGTTGGGTTATGGCTTACATGTGTTATTTATAGCACATATGAAAACTTCAAGTGTGCAGGTTTCCCAATTAAGTTTTTTTTTATATAAGTTATTTGGACAATTCCAATGTGCCAGGATTATGATTCCCACATTTTTAGTATAGAAGAATGTGAGCAACCTAACTCTCACATTTCAACC
>DWEM01001335.1:0-14658 GCA_018245935.1 Agara belti belti | reverse complement strand
ATTTTTGAAATCGCTCCAGTAGTTTTTGCGCCTATTCGTTACATACACACACACACACAAATCTTTCCTCTTTATAATATTCGTATAGATATAGATTTGTTAAGCTAATATCTTGGAATTTCTTTTTCTTATCCATGCACATGGCGCGCTGACAATACGCGAAGAATTTTAAATGAGCTCTGAGCGGTTGTTACAACATAGCATTATCGGTTCTGTTAACAATTCGAGGTCTTTTGATGTCAACCCAGCAGGGTTCTTCACTTGCTTACTAGATATCTTAAGTGGCGGGGCATAAATAACTATTTAATTTCGATAGCTGAGTAGTTGTAGATTACACATTTATCTAATTAGGTGATCGATAGCCCGATCCCATTGTTCAAAGTACTTACTACAGAGAATTTTAAAAAGCCTCGAAAAGAGGATGTGCTTCACAGTGCAGTGTATGTAGTGGGCAGTACCTATACCTAGCTTTTGCTGTTACTTATATCATTACAATAGTAGAAATTAAAATGTTTCTTAATATTATAGTTATTTTAACGATTTTCGTCCTTTGTAGTGCTGCACCTTTATTGAAGGAAAGAAATAGTCACAACGTTGAAGGTGAATATTATAGTCTTCTTATTCTGAAAAAAGCTTTAAGAAACTTTGAAATGTAGCACGAATACAAATAAATTTTGGTGATGTGTACATATGTTATATTTTTATTGCTTGAGCATTTCTCATTGCGACAATTTAATAACCTATTTAATAAATCTTTTTAAATGATATTACATATGTTCCGTACGAAATTTACGATCGATTTTGTGGTATTTCTTGACAGCGGTCTCCAGTAAACTTAATATGCAGGACATTCAGAAAATTGTGACATTTTTGCAATAGGTACGATTCAGGTTTCTGTTTGACTTTGACTTGCTTGAATGCGGCAAACTTAGCTTCCCTTGTTCTTGGTTTCCCGTTCAGTTGATATTGTGGTTAATAAAAATACCTCACACGATGCTCGTCGGGATTGTGAGAAAGAAACTTCAATTATAGAAAGCTTTTCAGGCCTGTACTAAAAGAAGCCCTTTGGCTAAAAGAAGTCTACTTTATTATGTACCTACTCTGGATTCAAGGAAAATGGCATTTATTAGACGATGTCTTAACCTTACAGTGACACATTTTATAGTTAATTACAGTCGCATAGATCTCATACAAAACTCATAAATGGAATGCGATTGGGTTTTTTAGAGCGAAATTATTATTCTTACTCGAAACTGCCTACACTACGAAGAATTTTAATATAATACCTAATCGTATCGTATCTGTATGTAGTGCTTAAACTTCTCATGTGTAATTCGTCTGTTTTCACCAGTTTCTATGCCAATATGTTTTCTCCCGTGATCGCCATCAATAAAAGACCCGCACTTACTATTTCGGCCGACGAAGTCAGTCGAGCGTTCTCATCCATCCATCATTCCATTGTACCTACCATCGGTACACAAACTTTGGAAAGTTCTTAGTTACCTAGTTTTTACAGAAGGTGTTATTAATATGTAATCTTAAAAATCCGAAAATGCTGTAGGTATATGCTGCCTTTTCTTTTCCAGGGAGCGATTCTTATTTAACTTTTTTTCAATGTAGAGATCAATTTATATTTCATTTGTAAATATTTTCATTTTAAAACTATCAACGGGTCACTGTACTGATTCACTGTACTGATTCTTAGTAATGATTTTTCTTCAAGGCTTTACATGCTAATTTATATATTGTCACCGATAAAACACTAAGCAGTATATATGTAGGTAGCTACCGGCAGTAATTTATTTTATGCATTCACGTACGCCATGTGAAAGTGATAGAGTTATGTTCGTGACGAGGACACGCCTTTAGTGAGGTACGAGTGGTCCTTGAATTGAAAGTAGTCAGCTTGTCATGTATTTATTGAAATAATGTAAAAATGTGGGTACTCACTTCGAGGCTTATAGTATCTAAACATCTAAGCGTACTATACCTATACAAGAAACTGTTTTAAATTTATGTACTCATTCACTACTTTACTTTTAGTAGATTTTAGAATGACTCTATCTTCAACAGACTAAATTTCGGTTAAAAATTATTCTAAGATGGATTGTTACGCCACTAATATCTTAGCAAATATTCCTCTTCGCATAACTGCACATTACCGTATTTTTTCCTCGGACTGTTATGTACGCTCATCCAGCAGTACAATGACGTAATTACAAAAAAATCGAATGAAACATTTCGATGTTACAAGTTCCCGGCGCAAAAGTTATTTCTATAAAAATTACAGTATTCATCTTATAGGAGGTAACTATACTTTTCGATAGAACGATTATTAAAAGAAATTGCATACGTGCAAGGAATTTTTAAATTGGTAATTTAAATAAGATTTTTTCTATCTCGTACATAACTATTAACTAGCACACGTAAATATATACAGATTTAATCAAAATGACAAAAAATCTTCTACATTTTCAACAAGAAAATTTGAAATCATTCTTCTGAAAAAATTTGAAAATATAATGACATCAGTTTCCGTGGATAACAATAATTATGTTACTTGGAATAAGGATGTACTTAATGTTATATGTCTACATTAATTAATTTATCGAACTTAAATGCTTTTCGTGTATCCTAGATACTACAAGTGGAAATGCTGAACAAGGGAAGTACTTTGAAGGAGACATGGTGTTGACGTCAGAGCAAATGCAACAGATAAGCACTGCGGTAGCAGCACGAAATGGATTGCGTGGCGGAGCCAAGCGGTGGCCTAATAAAACCATTGTCTATCATATTGAAGAGGATGAATTTGGTTTGTCTTTTATTAATAAAAGTAGGTTAATTCAATGTTTATATATTATATAGTGTTCAAGGGCTAATTGGTACCTACTTAGGTACGTAATTCATTATGAACACAAATCAGTTAGACACATGATTACGTACGCGATTCAGTATTCGGTCGTAGTTATTATAGTTACATAACAGACGCAAAATTTTGTCGGAAACCATATAGATAGCTTATAAACCTCCAAAAATGTGCTCACAGTATTTATCTTCTCCAATCTACTCTTCAGCAGAGCCCTTAAGAGTGCCGTGGGACACACACGGAATGAATTCAAGTAGAATTAAAAGGATCCATTTTAATTAATTACTTCATACTAATAAAGTATTGTCGTTTTGTGTAAATATCATTATTATTTGTTAGATGAAAAACAAATCAAGATGATCGAAGAAGGAATGGCTGACATTGCAAACAAATCGTGTATTAAGTTTCGTGCTCAGAGAAACGAAGAACATGCAGTTATAATACAGGTGGGTGCTCTTATTTCCAATTCTTTGAGAACCACTTTTTATATAAAAAGCACGTTGTTACGTAGGTACAAGAGAGCAGTTTTTGTAAGTTATCTAAATTCTCTACTGAATTGTAATTTCAAATGTTGGTTGTTAAATCTAACGGGATAACCAAGTACACTTTGTTTTTTTTATAGAGTATTGACTAAAAAATAAAATAGTGAAGACATTCACGATGAATCTTGAACATTGAACTTTAGTGAATGTTTTCAACATTAAGGGACTAAGTAGTTTGACATTAATATTAATTGTAGATAACGATAGAGTTATTACTACATTACTCCAAAAATTAAAATTACTTAAATACTTATCATTACTTAAATTTACTTAGGTCAACGTACCCGGCGGGTTCAAGAAGTATAAGAAGGAGTTAAATAAATTTCTTACATATTTACAGCTCGAAGAACTTTGTACGCTAGAAAATAGTATTACAATAAGAAAATACAAAAACTGTTGATGACGTCAGAGATTCATCCAAAATAATTAAATTAAGCATGTAGTTATTATTATTGTTTGAAAATAAAATGTGTGACAGAAAATGTGTAAGAACTATTGTTATAAAATTAACGAACCACGATTATGAATAAAAAGGAGCGATTCAGAATGAACATCGAAGTTTCTACTTGTTAAAACCGAAACAAGTTTTCGATGAGTAGGACAATATCCTGCGAGAAGATTGGAAAACGACGAAAGTGGATTGACCACTTTCTGAATGTTTATTGATTATGTAATTTTCATCAGACTTACTCGAGCGAAACAAGTTAAAAAAATAACTAGCCTAACTATGAAGTTACTTTTGAATTGTTTCTTCGTTAGTTTGTTCTACTTTAGTTTATGTGCGATTAAGTACTTAGTCTATGTACGTGTAGTACGTAGGTACCAATACATATTACAAAAACTTGTATTTCAATGTCCTAGGGATCAGCCAACGGATGTTACTCCAGCGTAGGCTTTAACACTGAACAAGAAGATGGAGAAGTCCACCAGGTTTTGAACCTAGCTAAAGGTTGCTTCAAACATGGCACGGTCGTCCATGAGATGCTGCACACATTGGGCTTTTACCATATGCAAAGTACTTACGACAGAGATGATTTTGTCGAAATAGTCTGGGCGAACATTATACAAGGTATCCCAACTAAACTATCTGCTTATATACATTACATACATAGAATTCATTGTTAAGTAAAGTGATTTATAACGTAAAAGTATTTTATTGTTTACTCATGTAGGTGCATTAGTTTTATAATCGATTTAAACGCAGTATCTAATTACAAATATGAATACAGACAATTATCTAAACTGTCGTATTCTACTATAATAATATCGTAAACCAGAAAAAATGAAACAAAGGAACTGTATTAAGAACTATATTAACAGTATTAGGCAAAAAAAGTTTCTCTTCGTATTTTTAACCTTAACTGGAAATTGTCTTTTCAGGCACGGAGCACAATTTCGCGAAATACACCAACGATACTGTGACTGATTTCGGTGTGCCGTACGATTACGACAGTGTGATGCACTATCCGGAAACGGCCTTCTCTAAGAACGGGAACAAAACTATCATACCACTACAGGTAATAAGGCTTAAGTAGTGTTAAATCGAAGTATCTACAGAACAGTTTTATTAAATAAACAATATCGTACCTTCAAGTTGTTTTGTTCTTTGAGAAATCAACTTGAAGTTATTATTTTTTTGGCAGTGATAATTTAGTACTTACTTAGATTTTACCTCACCCTCCGAGGTCTCGGGGTCGTAACCTGCTTGGAGATGTGTCTCTAGAAAGTTATGTACGCTTTTAACATTAAATATTACGCATTGTCGCATCGAAAGAAAACATTGTTACGAAACCTACATGTTCAAGCGTTCTTTATAATGTTCTTTAAGGCACAAAATAAATTTGCTATTTGGTGGCATGGTAATACTTCTCATTTTGAGGGAGAACCGTGCTTAACAGTGAAACCGTAAAAGAGTTGGTGATGATAGCTAATAAAATAGGTATTTAACTTTCGTGGTATTTAACTAACTTTAATTTAATATTACAGGAAAATGTAAATATTGGACAGAGAAATGGACTATCAGAGAAAGATGTACTAAAACTAAATAAAATGTACTGCGAAGAAAGTGAAGGAAATGTAACAAATATGGCGGAATAGTTGGTATTGAACTTTGTGAATGAAACTTATAATACAACATGGGTATTTTATTAATCGGAGATGTTATAAAAATCATGTAAAAAAAAACTTCATATCTTATAATAAAATGTACCGTTTTTTTAATTGAGTTTTTTTTTCAAAAGCTATAAAATTCCCAACCTTATATGTAGTGCTGTGCTTACTTTTGCAAATATTTGAATGTTGTGAGCTATATATAAAGCAATTTGTCTTCAGATTTATTTGGTTACACTAGAGTTACCTAATCCTAGATTTTACAGAAGCAAATGATGAAGAGATTTAAATACGTAGGTGCCGAAACTAAACCTGTGCTTATTAATAGTAGCCTAAAGTAACACTCTTGTTACAATAACTTTCACATTAATAAGTTCCAAGACTTATGTTGAAGAACATCAATTGACAAACAACATTGCAAAAGTACTTTTAGCCTTCAAGTTGCCACTGAAGCAGATTAGTTACACCAACAAGTGTACGTTGTTTCTGTGTCAAAATCACCTGTTCAATTACAGAATTAGGCCACCAAAGGTTCTGTGGTGTAAATGAGAATTACAGAAATCACATTATTATAAGTGATAGAATAAGTCGGGCAGTAAATTTAGCAATTTTTTTCTTGCACGGATTTGTAAAGGGACGCCGCTCGTTGCTGTCACCGGCACGGGCGCTGTCGCAAGACGGTCTCCAAGCAGTTGCGAGCGAATTGCTTGTGAAATGGTCGTATCCAAAGCTATATTAATTCCCGTGCCGCACCAATGGGTTTTGTTTGGAAAAAACATTGCGGGAAGGCGCAAAAATTGGCATTATTTTGTTCGTTACCGCCAAGATCCGATCAATATGTGATTTTGTTTTTTATGACAGTATTTCACTAAAGCGACCTGACTTTTATGCCTTTAATTTAAATTTATTAATATTAATGTTAAATATAATATTGTTCAAATAATTTAAAATGAATAAGCACAATTTAGTGATATTATTCAGTATTTGTGTTGTTGAGTGTTTAGCTATGTCCAGCAGTGAATTAGAGGATTTTAGTAATTTTCTTGAAATTACATCCCAGCTGGACTTAAATGTAAAGAGTGAGTATATGCATCTATATATCTCTAGCGGATTGCATCTATCTTCGTTTATTTAAAAGTTTCCTCAGTTATCATTAAAATTTTTGAAGAAATAGATTTATATTATGAAATTACTGTAATTTATGAGATTTAACAGCCAAACAATTAGTCAGATAGGTAGTTCTTTTGAGCTAGGTACAGATGGAAGAGTTAAAACAAATTTAAAAAAAATTGTGCGAACTTGAATGCAAACACCCGCATAATGCACTTGAAATAAATAGGAGGAAACGAAAGTTATGCAAAACAGTAGGTAATTTGTTAAATTGTGCATAATCCGTGAATTTCGCTGAAATAGAAAGGTATCTAGGACGACATACATTTAAAAAATTATAATAATCAATAACAGGTAGGTAATAAACCGATACTTTGAAAAAATACCAAGGTTAATGTAATTTTTTAAGTTTTAACGATTGTCGTCACAATATCTACAGCATGTATGAAAAAGTATTGATATTTATATGATAACTTTCAATTCATATACATTTGCTTTGTCAAATACATTGTCGCTTTTATATATTAACAGGCAAAGGTCCTGATGATGAATACGATGAAGACGAACCAGTATCTGATCATGCATGGGAAGAAAGTGGTAAATTTGAAGGGGATCTCATATTAAACGAAAGACAACGACGTTTACTTGTTGCGGATATTGCTGAGGGATTGTCTAGAAATGGACTTCAAGACAGTACAAAACGTTGGCCAAACAATGAAGTCATATATTATATTCAAAAAGAACATTTTTGTAAGTTTTTAAAAAAATTAAAATAAGTTATAGTGAGCTCGGAAGCAGCAAACTTTAACAGCAGATTAAGAGATGAAAAATGCTTAAAAATACTCAATAATTGAAATCTTTAACATTTGCACCAGAAATGAGTCTTTGTAATTTTTCAGCAAGCGGTCAAATGCAAGCAATCCAGGACGGCATAGATGATTTAGCTCAAGCATCATGTGTTAAATTCACACCATATAAAAAAGGCGATCGAGATGCTGTCGTGATTCAAGTAAATACTATTGGATATAATTAAAATTCATTTGATGTTAAAATGAACGTGCTTTTAAAATCTTAGGTTTTTTTTCTGAAGTTCAAGATTTTTTTTGCATTTAAGTTGATTTCATTACTATACAATAAAGAAGTATAGGTATAAAAAAAATTCAGAAGTTGTACATAATTTTATTCGAAGGAGGTATATACGTAATAACATTTTGTTTCATAAATAATGTTTAAATATGGAAATTGAACGTTATGATTATAAGAAAATAAATATTATTAAAGAAAACTTATGTTTCAGGGTAGCAGACGGGGTTGTTTTTCTCAAGTCGGGTATCAAGGCGGATATCAAGTTTTAAACCTCTCAGGACGTCATCCCGTCGGCCGTGGCTGCTTCCGGCATGGGACAGTTGTGCATGAGCTCCTCCACGCCCTCGGCTTCTATCACATGCAAAGCAGTCCTGACCGAGATGACTACATTAACGTACTCTGGCAAAACATTATTCAACGTAAGCGATTTCAATATAGTCATAAAGTGAATATGGGCAACTATTTCATATCCGCATTATTGTCATTAACTTAAAATGTACAATAAACAAGTTTCCGTGGCAGGTAATTTGTTATAGATAAGTATAACATTTTTATTGTTAGTCGCTTAGCAATGCTTGCAATAATTATGAAAGATCTATAAATAAGAAATTACACTTGGTTGTAATATCATTTGTGGGTACTTAAATCTTTATGTGCAGGTATTTAGGTTGAGCTCATAATATCCACGGCCTGACGCATTATTATTCTATTGCAATATTTATTCCAACGGGACATAGCTAATCTTTTTACTGTAACGTTTAGCCTATATTTTGTATTGGAATTTTGAATATATTGCCCTTATGTCCAAAATCATAACAGGTCATAATTATGTCTTTATGTAGATTGACTTACCTATTATTTTTACTATTAAGTAAGAAATAATATAGATTGTATGTTTTTAATGTGTTTCAGCGGCAAAACATAACTTCAGGAAATACAATTCATTCGCCGTCTCAGACTTTGGTGTCGGTTACGATTACGATAGCGTTCTGCATTACAGCAGAAAAGCTTTTTCATCGAACGGTCAGGATACCCTTGTACCTAAACAGGTGACTTTTTCAGTTATCAAGCTTCAGACTTGGTAGTTTTCAAGACATTTAATTCTAGCTTATGATATTTTGTATTATTGTTTAAGAGTGGCGCAGAAATTGGACAGAGAGTCGGACTCTCTCAGAAGGACACACAAAAATTAAACAGGATGTATTGTAACACCGACACTGACGACTCTAACCATGCTGATGACGAAAATGCACAAAAGAAACCAGTTGTAAAAAAGAAAAAACCTAAAAACAAAGCATTCGAAGGTCACGGAATTGGATACCATCAAGGTAAAACCGTGGTTATTAAATTAAAACCCACGGTTGAATTATATCGATTATCCACTTTGCCAACATTTCATATGTTTGATTATTTTAGTAAAGCGCCGCAAGCCATGTCGCCGACGCTTAATCAAGGAAGCGGAAGTGGAAAAGAAATGATGTATGCGACAAGTACATCTAGAAATATAATAGAATATGATAGACCTATAATTAGAAATTCGTTGATGCAGAGCCGGTTGAAGAACGAGGAAGAGAATATTAATAAAAGACCTAACATCAATGCACCATCGGATGAAGTATACGCAAGTTTCCAATTGAACAATGGTGAAAATAATGAGAAGGATACATTACAAAGTAAAATAGATTTGAGTAACTTTTCAGATGAAATAAAAAATGATGAAGAAACAATAATAAAATTATCTGACATATCTTACACTTACCCTATCAATTCAGATTTTGATAGGAAGTACAGTAAATACTACAATCCAATTAGAATAAACGAAACTAATAAATTATTCCAATCACCTAAATTAAATATCAATTATGATAATAAGAAGGGCTTACAGTTAAAAACGAAATCTCAAGAATTTCAAATTAATTCGAAACAACAAAATGGACCTAAAGAAAATAGCCGAAGTTTTCCTGCATTACCACGGAAACATGTTTTATTGGTAAGCCATAAATTTGAAGACATTTATCCGCTAAGAAATCATTATGCTAATCCAAGTGAATCAAGTATACCAAAATATAAATCGTCTTTGGAATATTCACTAGATAATCCCAATAATAATGGCGAAGACGGTGGAGCATACATTTCTTTAAAGAGAAATTTTCCTTCAAATAAGCATTGGTACATAGAGGACACGTATAAACAAAATCCAAGTATAGGTTATGACAAGGAGTCTTACAAATATACAATGGAAAAAAAATCAGAAAATGACAAGAGCATGCCTTATGGTAAACATTATCTTATATCTGAAAATATCCAACAATCTGAAATAAACGCTAAGAACCCTCATATAGTTTTTGGGGCTCCATTTCCAAAGAAACAGAAGTGGTTTACAAAAGAGAATTCAGATCATCAAAACTCACAAGAAGCCTACTTTATAAAAGATAACAGATAAATTCATTTTAATAGCAGTTAATTCAAGTCAACCTATTAATCTCTAGTAGAACTTACATAATATGTTATGGAATCGAACCACTGAGTTATGAAAGTACTGTATAATTCGGCTATTATTATCAGGACTGTTACTTTATGTATGATAAAATTCCTAGTTAGGATTACTGATTTCGTGTTTAATGTACATTTTTGTGTTATTTTTAATAATGTTATTACAAATAAATATACATTTAGGTAGATTATATTTGTTTTATTATACTGAGTTTAGTACATAGTTTTCTGAAGAATGAACATAGTATTTAGGGTAACTTACAATATGTTGATATTTTAGTATGGTTACTGAATTGTTGTTATTGTTAAAACAAATAATTCATTTATTATTTCAATTTGCAATTATTATTGTTGATTGTGTGATATACAATGCCGTTGCACATTTTGTCTTCATAGATAAAAAACAAAATAAAAATGACATGACATTGACAGTGAAGACATTACCAACGAATGTTACAATTCGTTTCGTTTTTATTTAGTAATGGTATAAATAAAACGTGGACTGTTTAAAGAGCTTAGGTAGTGCTTTATTCCAATGAAATGGTTGTTTTTGGTCGGTGACGTAACAAATTTATATTTCATTAGTATTTTATATGTTCTCTTTTTGTTTAATGGGTTGTGCTGTATCAAATGTACACCGAGCAACAATGTCTCTCTTCGGGAAAAACACCCAAGTTCATCGTGATGCAAGAATAAAATTAGACAGAAAATTATACCTAGCAAAAGAATCCCCGGAACCCGACTTTGATTTATCTGAGTGTCAGCTCAAATATTTGCCGCCCGGCATATTTTCTATATGTAAGGTATACAGAAAGGAAAATTTGTTTCTACAAAATAATCGTTTACAATCTCTTGAAGAAGGTGGACAGTTATCTGATTTATACCTATTAAAAGTCTTAAACTTGAGTTGCAATAAGATTTCACATATACCAAGTAGCTTTAGACATTTGGTAAACCTGACTGAATTATATCTCCAAGAAAATTTACTGGAAATATTACCAGACGCAATAAAGTATCTACAATGCCTACAGATTTTTGATGTGTCCAAGAATAAACTAAGATATTTGCCACCGTCTATTGGTAACCTAAAATGCCTTAGAAAGCTAAACATTACAGGTAACAAAGACTTAAAACAGTTGTGTCCAGAAATATGTTTAGCTACTAATCTTATTTTAATTGAATTAGACAGTGGGAACTTTTCCTTTCCACCAATTGAGATATGTTTAAGTACATCAGAAATAATGAAATTTCTGTGTAATCACATGAATTTAGAATATGCTCCTCCACTGCCAGAAGAATCATGTATGTCTCCAACACAAGATGCCAGTGTGCCACATAATCCATTTGTTAGGCAGAAAACAATTACTTGGGAGCAACAAGAAGCTGCTATAATAGAACAAGAAAATAAAATACATAGAGCTAATCAAGAACAGAGAGAAAAATTTTTAAACCAAGTTTTGCAAGGGCAGCTTGTTTTGGACAATGAAATAGCTAAAGTTCATGAAAATAGAGAAATAGAGAGACAAAAACTTTTAAAGGAAATTCAGGATGAAGAAAAGGAGATAGACTGTTTGATAACAAACTTTATGAGATCTGATCGTCTGCAACCAGAGGTTATACAGCAACAGCTTGCCCATGAACAATTTGAGCATGATCGCTTGCTGGAGATTGCACGGCAGAATTATGATAATGTGAAAAAGTCAGATATCCTTAAAGCCATGGAAAATCTTTTACAGAATGACTATACCATTCAACATTCAAAGCAACATTACAAGGACCACTTGAATAATATAAAAAAAAGTATTCTCATGGAGGAATCTGAGGGATCAATTAAATTGGCAGCTATTTTAAGTGCAAAGGATGAGTCTCATAATGTTCTAATGCAGAAGCTTTTAGAAGATCAAGATATGCAGAAGGCTATGGTCTCATCTTTGCTTGATAGAGTTGATGCAAGGAGTTGGAGTTTGAATCAAGAAATAGCAATAATTTCTTCACATCTCGCTAGGCTCAGCTTGATTGAACAGGAGAAGAAAAAAATGCATATTACATTTAATTTCAATGAAATGTTGGAGCAAAGAACACAGTTACTAAATTTATTAGATGATCTTCTACAACAAAGAAGTAAAAGAAGGAAACAGCTCATAGATACTCTAAAAGAGGCTGAGGCTGAGGCGGAGTCTGATATGAAGAATGATTTTTGGCTTAAAAGTTATCAAAAGCTACTTGACTCGGCTCCAAAGAATTTGCTTAATATTGGAAAGTCACTAGACCCATTACTTGCTAATTATCTACTGCAAGAGGGAGTCATACATTGTTTACCATTTCTGGTATCTTTCCTGTTTTCAGATGTGGCTTTAATTAATATCACAAGCAAGGATTTAAAGCAATCTGGGGTAACGTTAGCGGCAGATAGAGACAGAATTTTAAGAGCGATAAATCTTTATGTAGGAACAAAAACTGACAACCACAATATACATGTGATTGAATTAAATGAAAAGCCGTCTGGACCAAGTGCTCCGTCTCTTGAAGATGAACAAAACTGTACAGGAGTACTTAATACAATGGACACAGAAAATGCACCAGGAGCAGAGTGTGTCATTTGTATGGATGAACAATCTGAAGTTGTGTTTGTGCCTTGTGGCCATATGTGTTGCTGCCAAACTTGTTCATTTAAGGAATTGGAAAGTTGTCCAATGTGCAGGGCAGCAATAGAAAGAACAATTAAAGTCTTAGTTGTTTAATTAAGTTCCAATTTTTCAGTGTGACCAAGTCAGCTACACATTTAGCCAAAGATATGATGCTGATATAATTATTATAGAAGTATGGATTTTTTTTTCAATATGGTACACTAATATACAGTAAAGTATATTTGGTGTAAAATTAAATTATATTTTTAAAATCAAATAATTTTCACAGAGATATGAAAACATTATTTTCGGGATTTTCGGAAAACATGTTTTGTCTTAATGTGTCATTTGAACTCCATGTTTTAAAGGTATACACTGGTTTTGATTTAGACTTGCGCTCACACCTATGTATAAAATTGTAGCAATAATGCAATTGTTTCCATTACAAACCATGTTACTTTATTTTTTTATTTCTGTGTTTCATGTTTTTATTGTATTACTATTCAAGCACGGACAATGGACATGCACAATTGTACAAGAATAATGCTTACTATACAAATGACTTACACCCATTGGTCATTGGTTAAATTATATTCTGGTGTATAATTCTAGATTCGTTTTTTAGTTAATTTATATTAAACACATAACTGTTAAAGACCAAGGAGTTCTTTTATTCAAATAACTTTTTCCGAATAGAGTATATGTATGGTTGGCCATGATCCAGTACTTTAAAGTACTGAGGAATAAACATGGCTTGTGACCATGAGTGGTTGTATAAATTGAAATGATGGTGTCAAGTTCACTGAAAACTGTCACCTTATAGGCTTATGGAGTTCATGAGACTAGTACTGAAATGAACAAAAGCAATATAATTGTGAATTTTTGCCATTTATAAAATTAACTCTTTATTTAACACATACATGTTATCTTATTGGAACATTCGAGATAATGTAATCAATCGATAACTTAGTCAGATAAATAAGTAGGTATTGTTGAGTAATTCATATTTCGCCATTTTGTAAAAAGTTAAGTAATTAAGTAATTTTTTTATAATACCTATCATTTAAAAAAAAATGTATTATTAAAAGAATAAAAAAATATTTATTATCTATATAATTTTTCTATCATTATTGTAAAATGATTATAAATTTGTGTTGAATTATGTATTTAGGCTTTCTTGAACTGAAAGCAAATTAATTGTAGCTATACAATTGAAACTTATTTTATCTATCTGTCCATTTATAGCAAAAGGTCATGACGATTTTGGTGTTTTTATTCATTGATGATGGTTTATGTGCATAGTGCGAGGTCATTAAAGGGGAGAACTGATGTTTTGTACTTTAAAAATCTTTATTTTTGTGTTAGTTATGATTTGCAATGAAAATGATATTTGAAGCAAACTTGAACAAAAAAAATCTAGTCTGTGCCTTTAAAATTTGATCGATTGTGTCTGTGATTTGTTATAAATGTTTGATAACTAGTATTATTGTAATTACGAACCTATCGAGAGAAAGTCTTAATTTTAGTAATTATGATAAAACTAAAATTGCTTTTTGTGATTTTACTATACTCTTGGAGGTAAGGAAAGTGTTATCGGTTTTCAATTTCAACCTAATTGATACACCTAATTAGTAGGTCATAAGTATTCTATTACCTACATATTTAAATATGATTTAATACTGAAACTTTGACTGCCTCGTTGGTCGAGCGGTTGCTAGCGCGACTGCCGATCGGGAGGTCCTGGGTTTAAATCCCGGGTCGGGTACTGTTGGATTTTTCTAATTTAGAATTTCTAGTAGTGACTCGGAGTCTGGATGTGTGCCCG
>DWEM01001334.1:0-14658 GCA_018245935.1 Agara belti belti | reverse complement strand
TAAGTAAGTCCATTTATAAGGAATGAGATGTCCTACTCTGTAGGATATTTGGTACACGGAACTTTCTGCCTACCCTGGTAGGGGCCTGGCGTGATGATATAATTATAATAATAATGTGATAGCCCAGACTCAAACTATTTTGTTAATCAGCTATTGTATACGTGACTGTGACCAATTTCTATCAGATGTGTCATCTACATGCTTGACATGGTCGCTTTACAAACAAAATGTATATTTGAAAACTTTATTTATTATCATGAATAACCACTGTGACAACAATTGATCTATTGATGCAAGTTTTTTCCATTTTGACATATTATCAAGAATAAACTTAGAATTATGCATCCCCACAGCGGAATATAGAAGTGCATAAATTGTCATAGTGAATAGTTGGCAATAAATAATATACCTATAATATGAACATCGAGATTTCAAAAGAACTTATGTTTTTTGTGTTTTCAGGTGGTATTTGGGAGCAGTTATTGAAGGCTAATATTGGACCCGACATGAATTTACATTACAATTTGAACGGAATATACAATAGGTATCCAAGTGGTGTCGTTGCACCAGATCTCATGAGGAATGATGGTCAGGTACGAAAAAATATATATCTGCCTTATTACTTGAACTTCCTTCTTGTCTACTTTTAGGTAATTCCTTTATTTTTGACAATTGTCAGGTACAACCAGCCAACTTCAGAACAGAGAATCGCGAAGTTGGTCCAGAAGACATTATCATTGGCAAAACACATCTATCAGATGGCTCAGGTGAACATTTATATTGAGTAACAAATTGAAAAGTAGTCTTCTTTGTCTTTAATAACTGTACTAGCTGCTTTATATTTAATCTGTTCATACTATATTATTAATTATAATTTTAATGAATCAGTAAAAATTAAGTAGATAAATTGCAATTACTACTATGCTATATATGATAAAAAAGAATCTGATTAGGAAAGCACATTAAATTTAGGCTATTTATAACTTCAGACTTTTGAGCAATACTAAGGAATAGGTCTATAATCACTAAAACACCAATAAAATGAGATTGATTATTGTATTATAAGTGACTGAAATGTTTTGTTTATTACAGTTGACCGAAGTGGAGGACACAAGTTTATACATGATTCTCAAGTACAAGCTAATTTTGAACATGGCAAGAACATATCTTAAAAATTAAATAAATATAAATGACTAGTTACATATAAAACACCAGCATAATTTGTATAAATAAAACTGCACCATACTTTGGTTATCTATTCTAAATTTAAATTTTCATGTTCTAAAACACCTTAATACATTTTTCATTATATCATAAGCTTTTACAAGATGTATTAATAATATCATTATTCATTGCTTGACTTTTAATTTGAGTAACAATTTTAGTGGTGAAACCTTGAAAAATGTGAGTAGCAGGAATATTATAGTTAATATTTACATTTTTTAATACTTCGAAAACATGTTTTGAATTGATTTGACATACCTATTACCTAGGTTTTGTCTAACATTTTCCGATTATCCGACATTTATATAGGTGAAAACTGTATTTTTAAAAATAGTGTTGATGTTATTCACCGCGACTGTCACGCCAATAACATTAATAATAAATGTCAAAATCATCGCTAATGTCATACCCACATGTATAGATAAAAAAAACATTAATCGATTATTTTTTCCAATTATTATTCGTTTATCTCATTTACTAATGATTGTTTCATTAATTTTATGAATATATCAATAATTATTATTATTATCACTGTCGATTATTTATTTAATATTAAAGTCAATTATCTAGAATTACCAAACTAAAGTTATAAACTTGATAATAATTTTTACACATTTTTCGATATCTTGTGGTGTATCACATACCAGACTACCCCTTAATTCTGATTTTCTGGATTAATATTGGCCCCATTGACTGAGTTTAATAAGAATTCAGATACAATCGAAAAGATCGGAGAATCTCAAAATTTCATCTCTGGATTTTCTAAAGAAAGTGGAGAATGATACTTACCTACAGGCATCTTTTAAATTATAAGACTTAGTAACTTCGTAACTTCAGTATATTATACTCTTCTTACATAATTTTTTTATTGAAATCGAATACATAATTTATCAGATAATTAGACATTGCCTGTACCGGCCGCTCTTATTAGTTGAAGTGAATCAGAAACATTTTTATATACTTGTAGTTATCTGGTCATCATACATTATTTCATTACCTATGATTATGTAAATAATTTTTTCGATTCATTCAAAATATTCAGTGATATTTGTCATTCATCAATTATGAACGATAAATAAACGCACAGTTGATTATCTGTGCCCGTGCCTGACATCTTCCTTTGTGCAATTTCCTCGGGTCGCTCATGTAAAATCCCGTTATTTCACTTTCGTAACTCATTTAACAAAGGCATTACCTATTTGCGACGGTGAACCGTGTATATTGTGGGGCACGACTCGAGGATCGGCTAGCGCTGTCATTCAGCGACACCGTTCCGCGGTTGATTTTATTGTGTTCATTTATTATCGATTTTAACCTTTTTGTGCAACGTATTGTTTTTATGCTGTTTATTTATTAGAGTGTACTGTTGTTGGGCGCTCAAGCAGGAGGATTTTTGTGTCGGAGGCCACGCGAAGGTGCGTATAATTTGAACAGAGATTTCACAAGCTTCGAGTCTATAAAGTGATGCACATAGTGACTTATTGATAACTTCTAAAGACCTGGTCTAAAAATATCCTCGTTTGATTTTATCTTTTACACTAGTACATGAGTCTTTTGTTCAGGTCGGTACCAATATGATTACTTGACACATTAAATTATTGTCGATAATAATTCATGAACAGCCGCCGATTTATATTTGGTGTTGTATGGATCTTTGCTCCGCGATGCATGAAAGAGGTCGCGATTCCGTTCTCCAAATGTTAGTGTCATATCTTTGTTAATATTGACGTTATGCAGTTGGTCAGTTTATAATTAAAATATTGATAAACTTTAAACCTAAATATCTTATCTTCCTTTGTATACATGTTATGGAAAAATTATTTCGTGTATTGAATCGAAATTATGGAATTGAAAGTATTGAATCTAAAAAGCCTCTGATGATTCTGATTAGAAAATTATAACTTTGTTTTTCATTCAGACATTGAATATCTTTTGAAGCTCATATGATATGTAAGAAACTGCTTAATTTAGCATATATGAAAATAAACAGTAGCTCTTAAACAACTGTACAGGTAATTTCAAAAGGTATAGGTACTTTTAGGTGTTATTTAATGATAAGGATCACACTTCACCTATGTTTTGTGATTGATACTGTTTTCACATTTCAAGATATTTGTAAAACAAATAAACATCATGTTAACATACTTAATTTTACATAACAGTACATTAGATATTGTATATTCTGACTTGATTTAGATATTTTTCACTCACAAGTTTTATATATAAAAGTTAGCACTTTGATGACACAAGAAAGTAGTGCATCTGCAGGAGAGCTTTGCTTTTATGGTGTTACTACTTCACTATGTGATGATCTAATGATCTGTATTTTTTTTTTGTAATTTAGGCTTGCATTTCACTGTGAGTTCACGTAATGTTTTGACAGTGATGTCATCAATTAGACAATTACTACTAGTACTAGTACTTATATTTTGTTATGAGGGCTATATAAATTGTTTACCAATTAGTCATAATTACGTATACTACTATGGTCAGTCTAGATATAATATCACATTGATAATAAGAAATGTAACAATCAAAGCCCTGTTCAGATAGGATGTATTATAAATATTCATATTGTTTCCATAGAGAAGTAGAGTTAGAAATAGCATTGGTAGCCCAGTGATTTAGATGTTAGACTGCCATGCGGTTTACGGGACTGAAAACGGTCATTTGCCTGTGATCTTACAAAGCTATGTCCTTTTTTAGATAAATAAATATCGTACATCATAATGAGGAAAGAAAATTAGCGGGCAAACCTGCACATCACAAAGTCCTCCACAATATACCCTGAAGTGTGTGAAGTCTACTATCACGCTCCCTGCCATTGTGGTGAACTGCTGCCTTAGTCTTTCTCATGCCCTTTGTATGTGCATCAAAGTCACCCTGCATTTTTGACCATTAATAGTGCTATTGACTCCGACTTCTTTTTGCTAGGCAATATAAATTAGTACATATAAAACTTTTTGTCGTTTTAGATATTTCCAACGACATATACCAACGTATAATGTACTATATGTGACATATTTAGTAAAATTTTTCACATGAACACAACCAGTGCCCATCAATGTCATTCTTCATTAGCTGTTTTACAGGTGGTTTTGTGTATTACAGTCTACATTAACTGTCATTTTATGTTATTATTAAAAAATAATAGCTCTAATGACATTGGATGCTTGCTGGCAATTTATGATCCACCTTAGAAAAATATGAATTACTCACATTAATGTCATCATAATTTTACCTATACTAGCACTAGAGAGTAAATTTATACGCCTACTCTTGTAGTCGTTTCGTTAATAATACAAACAAATTCCCAAAGAAAAAACTTTGTTTGCCTGTATTAATAAATTTTCGTAAAAAATATAATCGTAAGAAAAGTACCAAAAATCTTAATCACAATGAAAAAAGCTATACCTAATCAATTTGTTGCTAAAATCGAAGTGGAATTAGAAAACCTTAACCTCATATTATATCACCCGCTTCATATCGCTTGAATGTGTTGTCATAAGATAACCTTGTATTTCGCTTCCAGATTTTTTGCACAAATCGAAAAAATACACTATACTAATGGCCTGTTTAAAACCACTAATAGGCACTAGGGGAAGATAGTTCATGGTTCAAGTTCTTATTGCTTTTACGTGTTATTGCGCGGTTTGGTATTAATTAAAGTAAATTCTGTAACTCATTTAGTGCTAGACTTAAGCGGACACTTATCATACGGCTGGCAAAACAGCAGTTAGTGTACTTCAAAATAAGTAAATAAACAACTCACATGTCAGATTTGGTCAGGATTCCACATACGAAGCGAAACAGCGATAATGGGATTTGAAGATTGAATCAACAACAAATACGGACAGGACTGTTAAGAGTTAGCTGTCCGACGCAATTCGCATCCAGAGTGAAATTCAATTTGCTGTGCCGAATAATACGGTGGAATGCATTGGCCGGTGGGGGTCATTTACTAGATTTGGAATCGAGACAATCCATTTTCTAGTCATGTTGTCGTTTTTTCTACAATCCACTGTTTTATAATACCGATATACGCAATTGAATATACGGTACACGGGCGAGATAAATATATTTAAAAAATTGCGCCGAATTAGTGATTCCTTTATTACCATTATTTTAGTGTCAGCAGAGAATGTATTAATGTGCAGTTACATACGAGTTAGCTCGCTACGTGGAAACGTTATAATAAATGAGGAAAACGTGGTTTTAAAATAAACACATTTCAATACTGTCCATTTGCATTGTTAGATGTATAAAATGGTTGTTGAATTAATAGTATTTATAAATGACATATTTGTTAGTGTTCATAATTATTCAATTCAATAGAAATAATATATATAAATATTGAGAAAAAAAATTAGTTAATCGTACGTCAAGTAATGGCTACTATTTTGGTCTTACGGCATCGGAATTTACCACGGCATGCGCTAGTACGGCGCCCTACCACATCCGTTTGCCCAGAACGATAACAGCTAAAACTCACCATCATCGTTATTTAAACCCACAGAGGTTCAATGCGGTACATAGCCCTTCACCAAATCTTACTATCCTCGACTTTAATTAAATAAATATCTAAATTATATCTCATCTAAAAATGCTTGACGTCTTGTACTGCACAAAAACACATTTTCATGTTTACACAGTTCCAATGAGATCTGTTGATTGAAGTACGCCACCGACACTGGAATTATGAATATTTAGTTTGGAAACGTGAGTAGTACTACTGGGGTCAATTGTGGTCCTTTAACTTTGTGGTTTATCGGTGTTATTTGAATGCACTGTTTACACATGATTTGTGCGAATTTAATTCCGATGCACAAATGAGTAGCAAGCGTTGAGTAGAATTTTACTGGCTGTCACTTGAGCAACGGTACTCAACCGTATTGGTCGACTCGACCCATCTCTGGCACGTAAAGTGGCAACTTTATAAAGTGCAAAAAAAAGTTAGTAAGCAGGTATCGTTGTAACGAGCGTCGTAAGTAGTTTTTTAAACTACCATTTCAAAGGAATAGAAACTAGTATTTAACAACAAACATCAACAACAAAAATAACTGTTTATTGTACACCACGAAAGATAAGATAAATTGGCATACAATAAAATCAACTGTAAAAAAATAAAGAGTAGGTACCTACAAAGTTCGATCTCAACACTGCCGATTTCTACCGGACTTTAAACAAAAATAGAACCATGGGAATAGTGGAATTGGTAGGCTGAACATTAAATTTATGAATGTCCGAGTAATTACTGAATTTACATAATACAATGAGATACAGAAGAAGTCAACAACTGAAATAACAAGACTTTTTTGTTTATTTGCAGAGTGAGCCGTGTCTTGGGGGAAAAGCAACCCGGGCACTACGGTGGCCCCAGACACCCCAGCGCCAGCGCCCCAGCCCCCGGGTAAGTAACACTTTATAAAATATAAGCATCCCAAACACAATATTCACCGATCTGTAAAAATCTTGTGCTCTTTTAAAGAATCAACCTATGCATATTGTTACCAACTCGTCCGAGGTCAAGATACACGTAACCTTAAGATTTAAGGGGTCGACGTTACATCAGTGTTGGATTGGTTCCATAGGTAGAACTTTCTCGATTAGTTTCTTTTTTGACACGAAAGGAATACTTTTTTCTCTATCGTTTGTTTCAGTTAATGGGGGAAAACTTTAACAATGTAATAAAGCTATTTATGTTAACGATAGGTTCATGGAAGGTATTCGACCTTGCCCCTTTCTAAAGAAGCGTACGCATATGTTTACACGCAAACGACTTCATACAATGATCGTATTATATACTTATACTAAAAATAGCAGCTCTTATAACCGTGCTGCTTGAATAGTGTGACGTCATTATTGGTTAACGTGTTAGGTGTCGAACATTTATGTGCCTGTTAATATCACACGCATCGTTTTCATGGCCATTTGTTAATACACAACTAATTAACTTATTGCGAGCAGTACGTTTCTGTATTTCTTACCTAAATATATATGTATGTATAGCTTTCCCTCTCTTGAATCGGTTTTAGTGCTGAGGAACGTGACTTCTACGCTAAACTTTGCTTATGGTTTATTTTCATTCATTGCGGACAGTCGCTTAATAAATTAACCGCATTGAATGGTATCGTTAGTTATTGGGACGCCTGGTCAGACTATTTCTTTGCGTTGCCCCCACGTGGTCTCTTGCCTTCATCTGCGCCTGTCACCATGATCTTTTTTATAATGTCATAGTTTCTACTAGTTACATGGCTAAAATAATTCAGTATTCAGCAAAAAGATATAGGAGCGTGAAATAAATGCTCTCTCGCCGGTTGGTTGGTACCTTACAAGCTGTCCTATCCGTTATATGACACAATAATTGCACAATGTCCAATCTAGTGCACTTAGACATCTTAGACTTCTTAAAAAAGGCTAAAAAGAAACGTGTATGAACATTCCCGACGTCGTAGTCTGGTTTAAATCGATATTGCCTTAAATTAGCTTAAAAGCGGATACTTAGTTGGGCGCGCAGCCTTTTGTTGCTCAGCGGTTAAATGTTTGATAGGCAATAAATAGGCTTCGTGATAGATCGGATCGGAAACACCTATACAATTGTATTGAGCGGGTATTGTTATTTTTAATGTTTGTACGTTTCCGATAACGCGATAACGGAATGGATAAATATATCAATTATCATGCATACTAAGAGCCCTGAAGTACTAAATATTTCATACAAGCGTATTTGTGTATTTGCTTGGAAAATGTTTTTTTTAATCCAAATTAGTTTTTCCAAATAAATACGTATAGATAGGAATATTGCTACTAGAGGACGCTAACCTTAGATTTACATACAAAAAGAAATACCTGCATTGGCCGAGAATAAACAAATTTTTGCAATTCACACCATTGAAAAATAGGGAGAATTGACCCAAAACCTGTGGATATGTTTTTCTATGGTAATGTAATCGTCGACTACACGATTTGACCGATGATCTGATGCTAATCGTATACGGTCATGTCAGTTCTTTGACATGTAAGACGTAAATAGAACTAAGCTCTGTCTAAGGCATCTACTCTTGTGGACACATTTGTTGCAACTTTGTACTCCGGCTCGAAGGACCAATGAATGACAACCGAGCTTGTTTATTGGAAATATTATTACGAAACACTGATTAAGCTACATAGTGTCGAAATATTTGTGATAATAATCATTATATAAAATGAACGGAAAAAATACGTTTATGCTAGATAAAATATTCTACCATAAACACGTGTATTTTGACAGGGTGTATGAATATTTATTGTAAATGTCTAGTGTAGATGAGTTGAGACAGCGCTATTATACATATCTGCTGACTTTCCGTCGGCGCTTCTGCTCGCGTGAATGATTTTGACTTGGTAATCTTTAACACAATACCCTCATGTTATAATTCTAGAAAATTAACAACCGATATCTGTTGTGTAATCGCTAAATGGTACTTCGAAAATTCCCAAAATTATTTTGCGACACATACATATTATTAGAACATTATATCGCTTTATTCATATCATCATGTAATTACGAAGGTACTACGAATCAAAACATTTGTTTAGTAGTTGTTTGTAGTAATTTTTAATGTTGTGGTGTGTATTTCTGTTTATGTTTGAAAGATTAATGCTACTCGTATGTCAATGCAATTCTCTTCATATTGCGAATAGACTTTTATTACGTTATTGCATATCAAATCGAGGTTGTTTTTCTGCGAAACTGAATGCTCAATTATTGTAATATAGATTTTTTTCCATATACATTTCGAATAAAGGATAGGGCAAAAAAATATAAAAGATACAATGTATGCATTAAAAATAAAATGTAGGTTTTTCACGTAATGAAACTTCTTTTGTAACAAAGAGCCAAGAGGATAACAATAGGCGAATCCGTTGGCCTATTTGCCTACATTGCTTTTTCATTACATATTTTCGTTCATATTTTTATCTTGCAAATAAAAACATTACATAATTTAAATAGAACGTTGGAAAACAGCTCGGCATTTGCGGGGAATAGTTTGATATTATTGGATTAACATTTCGGTGCTAACTTATTATTAGGAAGAATTGTATGTATGTAAATTCCAAGAAAATACATTTAACAACAGATCTGTAATAGGTATTCATGTAATAGAATCCTATTCAGCTAATAATATAATTTAATAAGAATTGCACATATGTATATTCTCGATGGCACCGTCACATAAACACTCTTGAAGTCGACGCGTGCAATGCAAATATTATAAGTACAAGTGTGTTTGTTGATTTGTTCTTCTTTCACGCAGCGAAGGAATAATCGATCGACTGATTTTCTACTCGTTATTCCGGGTTTCTGTAGAAATATAACTTGGCCAGAATCAGAAGCGCCGGAACGAGTGTGATCGAATTCAGCCTAGGTATGTCCTGTAGCGAATGTGTCTATGTCTATCTTGTTTTGGGAAGATTTATAACATGTAGGTTGTAGGTACATTTAACATGTTACAAAATGTACGTTTAAGTCCCGTAATGTTGTGCACTGTCCCCTTAAACTTTTCAATAGTTTTAAATAGTGTAACTTTAATCGGGAAGACGAAAAGTGATATATTATAATACACGAGATAAATAATCTCCAATATTGGCCGTTGTTTAATCACGATCCAACACACGCTAAATATTATGAACGCTGTGATGTCATTGTTTCTGAGATGTCTTCACGGCTCCGTGTAAAGACATGCTTACATTGTATCGGTTTTGTTGTATTTAGCGAACGAGTGAACTGTTTCATTCGCCGTTCGTCGTTCGTTTTTTTTTATTAACCAACAGCCTCAATATACGAGTATATACATATTTCAAATGTGGCAAAATTTAGTTTTAGTTCCGATTTAGATTTTCCGTTTTGAATACTTCGAGATCACTCAATAAGCGCGTTTTTGAAATTGATACAATGTGCACACGCCTTTACTTTGCTTTACGCCACCATTAATACAAACACACTAGTTGTGAGGCTATACTTAACGTGTAGTAGTCGAGGCATTTACTCACTATGAAGGTTAATGACATGTCATGCGACGCGATGGTCGGCCGTGTGTTACGCACGACAGAACTTCAAATGTAGGATTATTGGTCCCTACCCCATTGTTGTAAAATGGTGTACTATTTATATGTTTGTGCTCGTAATAGAAGGTGCTTCTTGTCATTCACACACATATCGGTACGAATCGTAAGAATGCTTTGCGCCTAAACATTATATATACATATATGTATGCACAGCTGGTCAAATCGTATCGTGCATGTGGAGTAGTTATGAGTAACTTCGGAGTTTTCTATTATTGTTTAGACATACAAACGGTCATCGGTTGACGTCGTAAGGAACGTCGCAGCGGTTGATAGGGCGTCTTCAGATTTTAGGACTGTTGACTTGCACGTCACGGTGTATAGTATACAGTATACCTACACCCTTACGTGGAAGTCAACAGTATACACTGCATAAGAAATTCATAGAAGAGAAACCTATTGTAGACTTTGTTCTATATTTTTAAGTTTTTCCAGTGTTAAAATTATTGGTAGTGATGAAATATAACGACCAGTCCTGGACTTCCGCAGAGCCCACTCGGTGAAGCCACGACAGGTGGCTTGCCGCAATGCGACAGAAACAAACGATAAAATACCATTATAAAACATAAATCTAGAAACAGAAAGAATAATAAGTTTTAGTAGTAAATTAAGAACACAAAAGTAAAAGGAATACAAAATGTAATTTATAAAAGGCCTAAAGGCATTAAGTTACGTTCAGTGAAATTAAGTAATATTTCATTAATAGGTCTATAAATTCCACGTCTATAAATGTCCAAATTCATAATATAGCACTTGCATCATGTGTTAGAGCTTCCTGGCGTTTCTGATATTGTCAATGTCCTTTACTATCGTTCTTTACACTTTGTATTATACCCAGAGACGACGCGATTGCGTGTCTATACGATCTTAATATACATACAAGAGAATCGTTATAATGAGCACTGCTCGGGTTGAAATTCACCAATCGTTTAATAACGTAGCATTCGACTAACCGAGCGCTCACCGCCCGACACCCTCCCCGTCGACGCCATGGACGATCTCCAGACCGGAAGTAATGCCTGCAATGAACGCCGACTCATCTTGGAAGAGAATAATTACCTCGAGATAAAACCGCCGGCACATAAACGGGTTGACGAACACTAACGATTCTTACCTGTATATTCAAATTCAAACTTTTATTCGTTGTAAAGTGTGCACCAACATAATGTGGACTGTGTGGTATAACACCGTCTTTTGTACGCGTTGTCAATTGTTCGGTTTTTGTTATGTTAAAATATTCCTATTTTTTGCTGCTTACAATGATTACGAGTCGTTGTTATTGTCGCACTTTGCCTTAAATTGACAGCCTTCCATTTTTATCGTTATCTCACATCGGCCTCGGGCGCCTCTCACTCTCGGGAAGGCTATCACACAAATGTTTGTCCTGGATGGGAATGGAACACACGACCTCCGGTTTTGCAGTCAGGGACGCTAACCAATCGACGACGAGGTCAGTGAAGTGTACGCGTCTATATCAGTATCCAATGAAGCTCTTGATGTTGTTACACGGTATCTTCACCGCTCTCCGCTACACGGGTCACGTGTGGTGCTTATTAGTTCTGGTCTGAAGATCAAGCTCGCTCGTCGCCGGCCAGCGGCCGCCGCGGCTGGCGAGCTATGAATCGATACGACCACCGAACGGCGAGAGTCTGCCTTCAATCATATGCCTCACTGAACAATACAGCGTCTCTAAATATGTGCCTACACGTGCAAGTTTTTAGTTTTTCGATTCGTTTTATAAAATTTCTCCTCTAACGCGGCCTGTTCTTTATATTAATTTTCATAGATTTTAATTTAGCGTTGTTGGCAACCCTTATTGCGTCCCGGTGTCGAGCATTGTACTCTCATGCAATTGCAGGAGTGCTGGAGCTTTCTTCTTTTCTAAAGCCGTAGTCAATTCTCTTGCACCCATAATATTGACATAAAGAGAACGCTTTTTAAGTTAAGTCCACTTTCGTTACACTTTTGAGTAGAATATGAAGTACATATATATAAATGAGTTCCTCACTGCGAAATTATGTAGTTTCATGAGAGATATATAATAAAAGTGAAATAACATTAAAATAACACCTACATTGTAAAATTTTCTACACATTTCATACTTGCACATTCTCGTGCTTTAGGTTCGTGTTTATTGCGCTCCTGTTCAAACTTGCAACGTAATTTCAAGAAAATGGGGTTAAGAGTTGCAAAAGGCATAAAGGAACTGGGTAGTATGTAAGGTGCTTCCCGTGTAATCCCTAATGCATTGAGTCCATTCAGAACGGGGCCGGCCCTGCTCGTCAGTGAACATGCAACATAGTAACTGCTGCAAAGAATTTTTGCCTAGGCTCATATGTGTATATTCTTTCCTTTGACTGTATTATGTAGTACGCCATAGCAAAGTTCTTAAGAGGCCACCTCGATTCCTTTACATAACTACTGACCTTTTCCCTTTTTAGTTCTTCGCGAGAGTAAAAAAATATTAACACTATAAAAATAATAAAATCCCTAACTATGCAGAGTGTGTGGTTACCGGACAACTGATAAAATCCTACATACATATATGAATTTCTAAATGCGAAATAAGTTCCAGTTGTAATTTCCAGTGCTGATCTAAGGTCGATGATGGTGTTCAAAATACTATTTCTTTTATTTTAACCAATCTCTAATAAGGCTATAATACTGGAACGGTTAGTGTTAATTCATTTAGTAAAGGCGTTAACGGGAATTAGGTAGTATTCAATAGTAACACGACTGCATATTCGTCCAGATAGTATGTGCCAGTATAAGTGTAGTTAGTATCTATATCCGCCTTATTAGAGTTTGGTCACAGATGCTTTGCCACTCTTGACGAAGGAGATGGTCGCCTCTGGCATACACGTGGATAGGCGTTCGTGACGTTGAAATCGAAACACATTAGTAATAACAACCGATACACGGTTTAAATAGGTGTGGCGGCGATACTTCCCCGGGCGAACCAATAAATTATTTTGATTATATCTATAGTAAACGAAACGTATTGATTGTCTGAAGTCGACATTGTTGCACCATTCGCTTCAGTTCTTAATGCGCTATGCAATTCGTGTCTGCGAAAATAGCGGTGAATTTCCTATGAAACGAAAAAAAACCGCACGCCGCTGTTGCTACGATAGATTGAGCATTGGCCCATCGCCAGCTGTCGTTTTGGTGATGTTTTGCAGGCGTGCATCGCGCTTCGAAACGACTTACTGCATCGCTGCATACGTCATAGAGCACGAGCCCTTGCACGCCTCGGCGAGTTTCAAAGTGAAATTCTTAATGTGTGCATGGTGTATAATACATACATACCTTGGGCGGATGTATACGCCTGGGGATCGAAACGCGACGAAAGTTTGTAACTGAATACTGGTGGTAATTTTTTTTTACATGCATCTTTACCGGGTGAGAAAGTTTGATATTGGTGAATATGGTTTCAACATTCAATTATGAACGTTTGTAGTTTGTCAGTTCGAGTTACGCGCATTTTAAAAATTACGTATTCCTCGCTATAGTGTTGAAGGAAAGCATCGCGAGGAAACGTTATACAATTTTGAGTTCTTCATAATGTTATCTAAAGCCTGTGGCGTGAAGCCAACGCAAACTTAGGCACTTCGCTTTTAAGTTTAAAATACTAGCAAATAAAACGTGGAACGTTTCGTGTGTAATAAGTGAAAAAATATTTTTTTGTTCTGCGAATTTCTTGGAAGTTTTTAGGATGTGCAAACTTCAAATTGAAAACTGCCCATCTAGTATTCTTATTAACAAGTATGTATCTTAAATGATTGACACCAAGTCTCATTCATATGAGAGGGTCAATTGCCGATGTCCACGGGCGGCAGGGCCACTTGTGATTGGTGCCTGCTCGTTTGTTACTCTCTTCACATTAAAAAGAAAACGTCACCAACGCTACAATTGTCTCGGCAGCGTTCCTTGCGGCGCTCCGTCGGTCGTAAAATAAAGTTCGTCTGAGCTGTAAACGATGAAAACATTAAAAATCAGATTCAAAATTGACATATCATTATACCTATATAAAGGTACCAACAATGTATAATATGTATTGTTAATAACCAATTATAATGAAAAATTATATTTACCGCCCTTGTAAACCGTACCGAGTGAAAAAAGCCTCATGAAAAACTTAGTACTTATCTGTTTTTAATAATTCTTACAGACCGATTCGAAATTTGTCTTGAACGTGTCGCCCCCGTGGTCATTTATTGCATACATGACAAATATGTGTACGAGTATACAAAATAACTGTTGTCAAATGTATGTATTTATTCGGAAATATTTTCGATTTCTTATTGGAACTAACATTATTTATTAACT